>JAGFPH010001735.1:35348-58309 GCA_018207615.1 Philaenus spumarius
GCCCCGTGGTGTCTCTAAAAGACTAACCCCCTTTTTAGGTCAGTCAAAAGTATCTATAACTATCCAGGTTACTGAACATAGAATTTTGCTTGTCTCAGCTATTGCTACACTTTTATATACATTTCGCAATAGCTTCTACTTTAGGTTCTCTTCTTGGGACTTATAAGCTTTACATTGCTTCCTAATAGTAATAATAATAATAATAATAAATCCAATTCTAATATTAAGCCTTTGCTTATGCAATTATTCCTAACAACACTTCCGCCTTGAAAAATGTCGTCCCCGACATTGTCTTACACTTGGGGGAAGTAATATCTAATACATACATTTTTATCCTAAATAAATAATTTAACACATTTACAATTATGTCCTAATATCAACAATATACTAATTTAACAATGTAAAAGTTTATGAATATAATAATTTAATCTTAATGTGCCACATCCTACTGACGTTATCCATTACATTTGACCCTTTTCAGGGAAGGGTGACCGCCGCATCCTTTTGACATCGACCCCGATGTCCTCTGTCGTTGTAGGAAACATCCCTCGATTTCGTGTGGCAGTCCCTTAGTTGTGCGTTCCCCTGTTGGTGACTACTGTTGCTGCCAGTAGGACGTATCTTAGACCAGCCGCCATTGTATATCTAATATTCTGGAACATACTCTGTTTAAATATTATTGCAGTGTATTAAATATATTCGTCTGTCTTGCCGTTTGTTTTCAAGCTGCCTTCGGCTGGAACTGAGCAAATGTCATGCATAAGCATTCATTATGTTACATTTTGGTAGCTGTATTATTAATTAGTATCAGTACCGTAATACGTAACCGATATTGAGGTTGCTCTGCCTTGTGTACCAGTAATAAATATTTATTTTTCACAAAATTATGAGACTAAAATCTGAAATAAATCACACCATTTTTAAAACATATTTTATACCTTAATCATAACCCTTATTATATATTATTAACTATCACTTAGTTTCGTAACTATACCGCTATCCTGGCCGCTATGAAATGTGTGTTAAGAATGACGTCGGTGTCGCTAAGAGATGCTGAGTCTGTCTGTTTACGAATAGTGTGTGGTGTAGTAAACCTTCATTCAAGTTGTGTAACCTTGATGCTCGGAGTTGTGTCTTGTCAGCATTCTGTAGTGATTGGTTTCCCGTGTTAAGTATCATGTGATTTGTCCACTTTGTCCGTGTAATTTGCCCTAAATTTGTTGTTGGTGAAATTCTACTCAAGGTCGATTTTGGCTTTACTATTGTTATCTGTACCGGTGTGCTTGCCGCCATTGCTTGTGTGTGTAAGCCTTGCCGCTCCATTATTTTCTTCGTTGATTTAAAGTGGCATCTCCGTCCGTCCTGAGTATGGGCATTTAGTTGTGGTTTGACGTGTATAGTGTCATGTGGTTTTAATGTTATTTTCCCTTGTGAGACGATGTTCTGTGTTGTGGTGTGAATCGGATTTGCCATTTTCCGCTTTTCCAGACATGACCCGTGTAGTCGTAAGGATTGCCCTTGAATTTGAACCGTATTTGTTTTATAGTTTATGATGGCATTGTTTGTCATCAAGAAATCATTCCCTAATATTATATCACATGCCAAGTTTTTCACTAAATATACCGTTTGTATGTATTGCACACCCTGTATTTGTAATAATGCTGTGGCCATTCCCATAACCGTCATTGGAGTTTCATTTGCCGATGTTAAAATTATATTGTCAGACGGTAGTGGTGTAGTAAATCTTCGTAATTTTTCATTAACGCATGAGGCGTTACATCCAGTGTCTAACAACATTTGTGTGGAAATGTTCCCGAGATGGCCTTTCACATGTATTGCTAGACCTTTCCGGTTTTCCGCTAAGTATGTATTTAGAAGTACCTGGTTATTCCCGTGATTATCACTTCCTGCCGTAGATATTGTCTTATTCGGACTTTTTGTCTTACTTTTCAATGAATTCCTCTCAAGACCACTGTCACAGATGTCACGTTTCGAGTGTATTACGTTTTCACGAGTGTCATCGTTTTCTTGATTAAACCGTCTTCTAATAAAATCTATATGTTTTTGTTGCTCGTAATGTTGTATGGCCCTCCATTGCATTCCTGGTGTATCATTAACTCTTGTGTTCATATGCAATATGTGTTGTCCCCGAGGCTTTTTAGGCTCAGTGGAATATCGTTTTTGTATTCCTGGCCAGAGTGGCTTGTTTTGAAATCTATGTTCACAGTCCTTTGCAATGTGTCCTATATTTCCGCATATAAAACACGTGTGGCACTGTGTCGTGTATCTGTTACGCTGTGTGAGAATTGTTTGTCTTTCGGCTTCACTCCGTTCATCGTACCTTCCGTGTCTCTGTGCCCAATGATTGTTGTAGGTTCCCTCCCTATGCGGTGATTTACTTGACTGGAATTGGACCCGCGCGCCTCTATGTTCCCTGACTGTATTGTATCCTTGTGCTCTGCATATATCCTGTCTCTCGATCGTGTTTGTGGGCATCTGTAATTTGTCTAGCATTGCCATGACCTTATTGATTTTGTCATCCATTTCCTTGACACGCCCGTCAACTATATTATCCGACGAATGGCATCCTAAACGCTCGCGCATCAAGTAAGTAGCTTTGTCATACGCTTTAATATTTGCGTCTAGTTTTTGCAGAGTTGTGTTGTCTAGCATCGCTATTTGCTGTAGAATCGCCGGATTTAAACCTTTCAGGATATATGTGCAAAGTTTCTGTTCCGGCATGTTACTGTCTAATCGTGCGCACAAATGTTCAATTTATTACCGATTCGTGTGACAATTGTACCCGGTTATTAAGTTTCATCAAGAGCATTTCCATTTCCTGAATAGGGGCAAAAACTGTGGTAAATGTGTCTTTAAGATCTGCCCAAGTAAAGTTTCTACGTTTCCTTTCAAAATTCTCAAAATATTTCAATGCCGTCCCGTCAAGATACATCGGAAAGTATATAATTTTCTTTTCGTCCGTCCAACTATTTGCTAAAGCTGCACGTTCAAATCGCGTAACGTGACTTAAAATATCTTCCCCCGTGGTTCCACAAAACCTGCCTGGATCGAAAAAAGGTAGTCGTTCCGCCATATCGTACGGTGGTTGGACTCTTGCCGCAATTCTCGAGTCGGTCGCTTCTATAACGTTCCCTGTCTTGCAACCAAACTCAACCGTATCGTATATGTTAGATGCGTCAAAGGTTACCGTCCTTGCCTTCCGTTCCTCGTGCTGCTCTACTACCCAATTACTGTAAACCTTAGCAATGTCACCAAAGCTCATACTAGCATCTAAGCAAAGTTATATATTACGCAAATTAGACCGTAAGAATTCTAAATCAGCCTCGTCCGGTACACGCAAACCTAAACTTCTCTGTGTTCCGTACTTTTTTTATGATTTAACTCTTGCAACGTTAAATTCATTCAACTAAACGTTTAAAACCCCAATGTCAGCACTACAAATGTTATTGACATTTATCATAACAAACATACTGTTGTAAGGAACATGTACCGTCAGCAAATTCCTAAAGCGCTCGTGTATCAAACTACAAAGACAGCGCACTACTCGATAGTCACCTGTGTTAAAACTGGGCTACTCAATTCACCGTATCTTAACCCACAGGTCTCGACCATCAATATAGTAGGCTAATTCCGAGAAGAACAATTTTGTACGAGGAAATAAGAAAGCTAATAAAACAATGAAATCCACTGTCACAATAAACTCTTTGTATCATCGTGATTAAAACGTAACACTCTTTATACTACACTCTTACATTAGCACATTTAATCAACCACATAATCATAGACTAAACATACAAGTACTTATAATGAAAACGCCAAACTTGTCAAAAAAAAAAAAATAGCACCAATCGTATTACAGTCCAAATAAAAAAGCAGTTAAAAATAAAACTTTTTCCCAAAATAAACCTTTAGGGAGAGCTAAATTCTAAATTGAATCACCAAAATTACAAAAACTAAACCAAAAACTGATTTTGAAACTGCTGAAATTAACTTCCATGAATTCACAATTACTTCATATTGAAATAAGAACAAAACTGATCCAATTCCAACCATGTAACAAACGCAAGTGGCATTTTCATATTTCAAAACAAATACACATACATAAATTTTAAAAAGAATTCAAAATCATATCACACATCAGAAATATCAATATCTTAACTAAAATCAAAAATGTAACGAAAACATATAGACAAAAACGCAGGTCGTAATAAAAAACTGTCTTACAACAGACTCTAGTCAATTATTTAATTCATTTTTGAACAACAAAAATTCCCTTAATCCATTAACATAATCTGTCGACGTATAAGAAAAACAAAAACCACTGTATCAACAATTAATACAAAAACTGAAACTTCCTTTAACACAAACTGTATTAATTAACTGTAAAACTTTACCTTAACCAAAACTTTGAACTCTAAACAAATTTTTAATGCAACTCTATATATATATATATTTTTTTTTTTTTCTATAGTAAAAACTATAGCACCGGCCTTTTGCACCATTTTGTTATAAGTGGATTGTTCCACACTTCAACTGCCCAGGGTTCACAAATTAAGCTACAGCATCGATGGTGGTTTAGTGGTGTTATTTTATTACTTTAATCTCTAAATTTCTAATCACAACTTTACCTACATGTATATATATATATATATCATCACACTAAAACAAAGCCAATTATTACTTATTACTATAATTTAAACATACAAAGATCAAACTCTACAATCTTATTAATCCTAATCATTTCCAACTAATTAAGTCCCAAGACAGAGCACTCTAAGTAAGGGAATCTTTAAACACAATGATATATAACTTAGTTGGCTGTACTTCCAAATTAAACCTTTATGTAACCGTATTGAATGATTATACATATACTATTTGCTCACCTTGTCACCGTGTCCCTTCAAGGCAAAGGTCTCCCAAGAGCAGCATATCAACGGGCAGAGCTTCCGCTGCCCCGTGGTGTCTCTAAAAGACTAACCCCCTTTTTAGGTCAGTCAAAAGTATCTATAACTATCCAGGTTACTGAACATAGAATTTTGCTTGTCTCAGCTATTGCTACACTTTTATATACATTTCGCAATAGCTTCTACTTTAGGTTCTCTTCTTGGGACTTATAAGCTTTACATTGCTTCCTAATAGTAATAATAATAATAATAATAAATCCAATTCTAATATTAAGCCTTTGCTTATGCAATTATTCCTAACAAAAGTGAAAAAAATATTCCATTTCTTTTTTAGATTTTTTTGTAGAACTACTTTTCAATTAGATAGTTTTATTGTGTAGTATCGTGAAAAATAGCGTTCAAAACTCGTGTGAAAGTGTCTTCTCAGTATTCATCGATTTAAAGCATTTGTCGTGCGACTCGCGTTTCAAACACGATTCATACTGAAAAAGCCCACTTTCTCCACCAGTTGTGTAATATACTGTTGCCATTAATATGCCTTGTAAATCTATTTTGTATGCAGATTACATCACGCTTTTAAACAGTGAAGCGTTTAAAATAGTATTGAAGTTTTAAAATTAGAGCAGGATAAAAAGCTTTAAATTGGTTCAAAGCAAACTCTCTTGCTGTCAACAAAAGTAATACAGAAAATTTGGTCTTTCCACTAAACAGTTTCAATACAGATTGTACTACTAAAAGTGTGAAACTGTTAGGTATGCATTTGGATTGTCGGTTGAGTTGGGAGTGTCATATAACAAATAACAGGTGGCGCAGATGGATCGGGTGATTTTGAAGTGGACTGTACGTCTGGAGGGGGGGAGCCAGGTGTTCGGCGGTCTTCGTCCTGTGGTGGGGGGGACGGGAAGTTTCAGTTGCAGACTGGCAGTCAGTCGCGATGGCTACGTGGTCCGTTGAGCATCGTGTTTTCGCAGTGGAAGAGTTTATACGCAATAACGAGTCAATTGTTGCTGTGACGCGTAGTGTTCCTAAGCGAGATACGATATTGAGTTGGGTGCATAATTTCCGCACTACTGGTTCATGTGCTCCAAAATGGACGCCTAGACCTCGAACAATAAGAACGCCTGAGAACGTGGAGCGTGTGAGACGCGATGTCATTACGAGCCCACGTCGATCAACGAGACGTCGTTCTCAAGCTTTTGGAATGTCACGTCGGAGCCTTCAAAGGATTCTTAACAAAGAACTGAAATTCCACCCCTATAAAATCATGGTGGTCCAAAAGATTCTCCCAACAGACCATCTTCAAAGGCTTCAGTTTAGCCAACGGATGTTGGAGTTATTGGAAGATGAAAACCTGATTATCATGATGTCTGACGAGGCTCACTTTCACATTAACGGCTACGTCAACAAGCAAAATTGCCGTTACTGGGCCGACACTAACCCAAGAGACCTACACCAATGGCCTCTCCATAGTGACAAAGTGACGGTTTGGTGTGGGATTTCTAAGGTAGGGATTATTGGGCCTTACTTTTTTGAAAACGAAAGGGAGCAGGCGGTTACTGTTAATTCGCAGCGTTATGTGAACATGATTGAAGAATTTCTTCTCCCACAACTTGAAGAGAACAATTACGACATGGACAATATGTGGTTCCAACAAGACGGAGCAACTGCACATACCGCTAGGATATCAATGCAAGCTGTACGCACTCTGTTCCCTGGCCGTTTGATTTCCTGTAATGGAGATTTCCATTGGCCCCCTCGCTCACCGGACCTCACGGTATGTGACATTTTCTTATGGGGCTATTTAAAAGCAAGGGTCTACATGAACAAACCCCGGACCATTCAGGAGTTGAAGGCAGCAATTCACAACGAAATCACATCAGTTCCTGGTGATGTGCTTGAGCGGAACGTTAAGGACCGACTCCAAGAATGCGTCGCTCGAGAAGGTGGGCATTTGATGGATGTAATTTTTAAAAACTAACTTTACTAATTTTTTGTTAATAAACTTCCATTGTAACTACACGTTTTGCACTTTATTTCAATCCAATACCTTTAAAATTGACAATTTGACAAGTATTTTAAAACCACCCGATCCATCTGCGCTACCCAGTATATGTAGCAAATTGTCTAGAGTTACCTATTTAATGTGCAAATTAAGGCCCTGTATCAATATAGACATGGTAATTAATGTGTACTATGTGTTTTGCCATTTATACTTGATGTATGGTATAAACACTATGGAGGAACAGAAGTAGTGCACAAAGAGTTTTTGTTTGGCAAAAGGGAATATTAAGAACTATAAAGAAAGTTTCGGAAAGAGACAGCTGTTTGTCCATATTTAGAAAATTTCAAATAATGACATTACCCAGTTTATATACAGGGTGCGGCAGAACCAGCTAAGCAGTTTTGAGGAGCAAAAAAAAAATGTCATATATAGAGAGAAATTTTTAAAAAAAATTTAATTAGTAGAAAATACCATTTTACATTCATTTAGTTTTAAAAATTATGTCTTCAAGATGGCGGCCGTTAGCATCAATACATTGTTTTAGACGATCTCTGAAGTTTCGAGCAGCTCTTGCACACATATCCTGAGGTATGGCGTTCACTTCTTCAATAATCCGCTCTCTTAGCTCTGGTAGGGTGTGTGGGTGACTTTTGAACACCTCCTTCAGATATCCCCAAAGAAAGTAATCGCAAATGACCGCGCAGGCCATTCGACATCACCCCTCAAAGAGACGAGGCGTCCCGGAAACATTTCTCTCAAAACACAAAGTGAAATTCGAGCTGTGTGAGCCGTAGCTCCGTCCTGTTGGAACCAGAAGTCCCCCAATCCATGTTCTTCAACAATCTCGTCAATTCTGGGTTGCAGAAAATTTTGCAAAATTGAAACGTAACATGTGGAATTCACGGTAACGGTTAAACCTTCCTCCTCAAAAAAGTACGGGCCTATCACACCAAATTGTGATACGGCGCACCACACTGTCACTTTAGGCGAATGTTGTGGTCTTTCTTGAGTAATTCTGGGGTTATGTTCAGCCCAGTAGCGAAAATTCTGTTTATTCACGTATCCACTTATGTGTGAAAATGTGCCTCGTCGCTACTGAAGAACGCTGCATTTAGATGGATCTGTGCAAGCATTTGCTCACACAGATTGTGACGCTTGGCATAGTCTGCTGGGCACAATTCTTGAGCAATCATTATTTATTTTTGAAGGGATGGAACTTCAAATCGAACTGCAGAATTCTTCTCAAACTGCGGTCTGAAATCCGCAATGCAACAGCATGTTTTCGTGCAGAACGCATCGGTGATTGTTGAACTGCTGTTCTCACCCGCTGCACATTTTCTGGTGTTCTTATGGATATGCGTCTGCCATGTGTATCTGTTCTTAGTGTGCTACCAGTTTCCTCCAACTGTCGAACCCAGGACCGAATCGTGGTTGCATTAGGAACGGCATTGTTGCGCGTAATGTTGAACCGTCGCCGAAATGCTCGTTGTGTAGCGATCACAGATCTGTTGTTTTCATAATACGCCCGTACGGCAAACCCACGATGTGCACCGGTCCAAACCATGTTGGCTACTGAAATGGGATTGCCAACGGAACAACAACAGACTATGCGCGACTTCCTACCCCCACCACAGCCCGAGTGGTAATCGATAGAAACTGCTTAGTCGGTTTTGCCGCACCCTGTATTTACTATTGTTTACTAAATGTCAAGGAAAATTGAGTTATACTTTCAGATGTAGTTACAGTACTGGAAGCAAATATTTTATAGAGCCAATCAAATATATATAAAGCAAGGCTTCAAAGCAACAGCCATTTATGTGTAAAAATAAAACTATTTAATAAATTGCCTGAGGAGGCTTGGACAACTGGTTTAGTGAATTTTAAATTAAGAGTCAGTAATTGGCTGAAACTAAAAGCTTTCTATTCTATACAGGATTACAATAGAGCGTCGAAAATCCGAACTAATTGGGACCAAGGGGGGTTCGGATTATTAATTTGTTCGGATTTTTGAAAATAACCAAGAAAATGCCATTTAGGATAAAATATATGCCCTTTAATCGATTAAAGTGGTTAAACAGTGCAAGCAGTAATGTAATTACAATACAGTATGTAAGACTACTTACATATTATGATTTAGAAGAACCTGCACGTACACAGTAGGCCTAACATGATTACACCTGTAACTCTCAATTACAGTACAGTACATAATTATAAAAGTTGACTTGCACATTATTTGTACAAACGAAAAATTCAAAAAATACTGTACAGTACACTACTGTATGTACGACACACTGTTATAATGATTACACAAAGAGAAATGAATTAACTTTCTGTATGAAAAAAGGGACTTTACACAAAGATAATTGAAAAACTTTTCTGTACTAAAAAACTATAACAGCTAACAATAGACAAGCCAAGGTCATTGCCCCGCCCCACCTCGGTCAACCCTCAGACAAACACGCTGTTTGTTTATTGCTAGCGCTAAAGTAGCTTATTAGCGTGACATAGTGACAGCCAGTCTTATCTGCTGTGAGGGCGTGTGAGACAGGTATTTTAAGAAGTGTTTAAAAAGAGATAATAATGTCAAACAACGATGAAGATTTTTGAGAAATTTTTAACGACGGAATTGGAATTTGCGAAAACGAATTTTTTGTAGGGGCTGCCTCGGAATGCGTTCTGATTTTTGACGTTTCGGATTATTGACATTCGGATTATCGACGCTCTACTGTATATGGTTTGTGATATTAGTTCATTAAGTTTTAAATGGTTTAATATTATTCTTGTTTAATTATAATTATTTGCCATCCTTATTTATTTAGCGAATTTCCATAAGAAAGATGAGCTATTGCAGTCACCCTTATGGTGAGAGCTAAGGTCGGGAGTGGTAAATAAGCACCGATCATGGTCCCCAGAACACATTTTAGGGTGTCATGAAATATATTATGTCTATATGTGTTCGCACTCTAGAGGACGCATTTTAAGTCCGATTCGGTCCAAATTTAGTACACATGTTAGCTGTCTACGTGCCTCGGACGAGTTCACTAGCCAAACAAATTTAACACCAGGAATCACGTTTTTTGACCGGAAGTAACTATTTTTTTTAGAATTTTCGTACAAGAATGAAATTTTTTTACAGTTTTATCTAAAAAAATAAATGTAGGATATTCTGCACATTTTGTTTTTTACACGTCTTTACAGCTCGCTTTGTTCCCCCAAAATCGATCATAATGTAAAATACCAATAATGTACCCGGTTCAATACCACGTGGGATGTCTTATCGTCGGTCATCTTGTCATCTTACGATCTGAGGCCCAACTGCCAAGTTTATACGCTGCGAGTGAAGAGAAGAAGCCAAGGCCTCAAGGACAAGGTGCAAACGAAGCAGCATGTCAGCCGAATCTTAAGTTACAAACACATTCTACTAATATATATTGTACACAGAGGCAGCTATTCAGCGCCTTTGTGAGTAGAATAGTTTCCCAAATTGTTGGTTGAAACCCTAAAACATATAAACTTAATTTTGGAAATTCGCTCAACTCACATCAGCGGTTCAGCTCGTGGTGAAATTATTTTATTGTTGTATTAGAATTTTTATGTAATTTTACTTTTACTCGTTGAATGATTTATACGCAAAGTGATCTATCGAATCTAGCAATATAATCTAGTTTTTAAAACTAACATGTTTAAAAATCTCACAATTTGTATTTTTAGTACACGTTTGTAATTTTTTGTTTTGACTTTTGCCCATTGCATTGTAAAACGTTTATCGGCACTAAAGCACTTACTTGATGCGATTTAACGAGGTTCTACTGTATGGAGGAAATTTAATTTGTACATGTTTTGTTTCAGTCCATATGCTCTCTGAAGTCTGCACACAAATGGGACTTGGATTTAACTTTGGATAAACGCCTCGATGAAATAGCTTTGTAAGTACGATGATTTTTATTTATTATATTTTTTTGCTTTTTTTTCATTTAACCATTTAGTTTTTAGACGGGTTTTGTTTTATTTTTGGAGATTCCATGCATTGCACTCATAGTTTGTAACTTTATAGGTTACATTAATAAAATAAAAGTGATATAAAATATTTGTAATTAAAAAAAATGTTAAGTAAAAAATATCATGTAGGATAAGAATTGTTTTTAAGTTGGCTGTGGACTGCCATCTTGCTACGTAATCAGATTTGTTTGCATTTAGGCACTTGTTAACAAATAATTTTGAGGTTATGATTTTTTTTCTTTAATTTTGATTTAATAAATGATTTTTAATAACAGTGTAATAAGCAAAAATTTCTGACAAGGTAAGCAGAACTGGATCTACATTTTGTCATTTTATATGCAGTAGGCCTTACCTAAACAAAATTTGTATCAACATTGGGTTTACAATATGCATTATTTGGGGTTAGTTTCTTAATAACTTCATTTTTATTGGACACTAGTAAACCTCCGTGAAAAATCACAGGCTGATTAGTTAGATACTCATTAGAAATGCACAATTTAAAAAACAAACTATTTACAAACAACATTAATGCCTACTTATCTAGGCCTACCTAAACATAACCCCAAACTATAATCTATACTGGGTTCGATTAAGTATTACAGATGATGGGTGAAATCAGCTGTTAAACGAATAGGTAGGCCTATTTCTTCTTTAAATTTGTATAAACGAATATTTTGATGATACAAGGTTGTATTTATGTACAGTTTATAACCTCAAAAGAAATATTATAACGTAGGCCTATATTATAGTATTAATTTCATTAGTTCTATAACTCATATTTAAAAAAAATCAACTTCACAAGAAATTATAACGATTGAAGTTGAAAACATTAGCCCAAACTATAATCTACACTTGGTTTACATATGATGGGTGAAATCAGCTGTTATATTATATGTTACTCACGTATGTACGTACATACAAACGTTTGTACACTCGCTTTTATAGGAGTTGATGAAGTAAAAATAGTTGTTTAGAAAAATATACATATAATTTCTTTTGTAGGAGCAGATATTTGGTAAAAATTCACATTCTCTGGTTAGCCCAGATCTTAGATCCTAATTTCACAAATTGAACAAAGTTTTACTATAAAAATGTGCACTAAATAAATTGTCTTAATGCTGTAAAAACAACATTCTGTAGTGCTGTCTGTAGTGCTAAATTCGCATTTGCGACTTTTCTACAGAGGTTTTTTAAAACAGGTCTCAAGGCATCATTTTTCATTCAATCTGAGAGTTTTTTATACGGTTTTGTCATAAATCGATTACTACAGTGTAATATAAAGTTTAAAATCGATACTTTAAAAAATGTAATTTTGGTAGCATTGTAAAGTCAACTGTTTTAGTGCACATATATGTATCTGTGTTAGCAGCTACAGTCGGGAGCATGGAATAAGGCGGATGAGAATTTTTGCGCTGTTGCCAGATATGGGACAGGCAAAGCGAGGAAAGTTCGAGAATCGCTCGCTCTGCGCCGACTGTTAATAAAACTTGTAAAAAAACTATCGTTAATCAACCACTTTAAAAACCAAAACGGTGCTGTAGAGACAAAAAATGTTTAAACAACAGTTTTAGTACGTGTGATTTCCTACAACTTTCCCGCTGATGAAACATCGCTACTTGAAAAATTTTAAAAAACCTCGCTTACTGAAAATTTGATGTCATGATTCCTGAACTAAAGTTTGCATTTTACTTTTTTAATGTGTACAATTACGTAAAAATATATTTCAGGTGGAAAATGAGATGGGTAGAATCAACTTTCCTCTAAAAACCTGTTTTTTTAAAATTTTTTATTGAAGATAACTCAACCCATAAGTCACCTACGGCTAAGGAGAGCAAAGCAGGTTACGCTTCGACAAAACTATTTGGCCTGGTAAGAGACTACGTTTCTTAGATTGCATGATCGGACAACAGCACAAAAACTCTCACCCGCCTTATTTCGTGCTCCCGTATGTAGACGTATTTTTGCTTCTTGTAATGAACCACAATAATTTGTTTGGAAGATTAGAGTGTTACAGTTTTACATTGTTTTTGTTCAGCGTGAAATTGTGCAACTTTTGTATATCTTGGAATGTGTACAGTGACATTTTGAAATTAGTTTTAGTGGGTGGATATCTGAAAAATAAATTTTTAATTTTTAAATTGTGCAAAACAAACACCTGTGAAAATCTAGGATTAAAATTAAGACAATTATATTAAGATTAAATACAAAATTCATCCTTTCTGATTATAATGATATGTAATAAGTCTATTTTTACTTTTAGTAAGAATTTTATATATATTTTTTTTTAAATACATGCGCCGCCATAAAAATGCCTAGCACTGAAGTCAGTTCTTTGAAGGTTAAGAGCAATTTGTCATACTGTACATACCCCTTAACGAGTTAAATTGCATAAAAACACTTCCTTCTTCATAGTATAGAATAGATATTTCTACAGACATGCCTTGAGCATTGATTGACTAATTTTTGCCCGACATTGAAACAAAAAACTGACCATTCACAAAATACTCGTATGAATGCTTCAACCTCGGCACACACATTGTCACTGCAAAAATTACAAAACAAACATCAAGTAAATTTTCTAGTTGGCCTTGAATTCACTCATGTTTAATTAGGAATATATTATGACTCAAATCTCCATATAATTCCACTCCGATTCGATAACACAAGATCCAATAATTTTAAAATAACAACTCGACATTTAGATAGGCCTACTTGAATATAAATTTATTTAGATACTTACATTAAACTATAATCATCAGCAGCCAGACAATTTGTACAATAAATCAACCACAGTCAGCACTTTGTAATCAGCATATTGTATTGTATGGCCAGACCCAAAAGTAACTGAACTTTCATTAGAATATCAACAATTGTCAAACTGTGACCTTGATTTTTAATGGGTGTTATGAAATTTATTAATGTGTTATTGTTGAAAGCATTGGAAAGGTTTGTACTAAGTTTTCATGTGACATGAAGTTCTGACTTTTACTGTCACGTCAAATGTCGTTATGAAAACTGAAAGTCAATTGTTATGGAAATACATTAAGAGTTGTGCATCTAATGTCAGAAATAAAATAAAATAAATGAAAAAAATTTTTAAACATGCTTTTCTATCCATGAATAACGTACGTATACTCTAACTAAAAAAAAAAAATTGGGTGTGCTTTGGACCACACGGTGGAAGTTATACTTCTTTGGCCACTTCACCAAACTAATTTAAAATATATCAAAATATTATTCAAAAACCACCAAAAACTCAGACATAAATCAAAACTCAAACTATCAAAACACTGAGGCACATGACACATCAACGAATATAAGAAACCTACTGATGCTATCCGGCAACCACAATCATATACACAGGTCTGGACATGGGCAGTGGAGGAGGTAAATCTTATTGAAGCCGGGATTAGTAATTCCTAGCTTAGCCACCAGCGGCGCTGCAAGACAGTAGTGTCGTCGAAATGAATCAGTGTATGTATATATTGTGGATTCGGTGACCCTACTGTCGATTAATCGATAGTTCTTAAAAATTTGTTCTTACTTTTCAGCGTGACGCGGTTTCTCGACCAACATCCCATCCCAAAGTGTCTAACGGGCGCAAAGAAGTATAACTTCCGATAGTTCTTAAAAATTTGTTCTTACTTTTCAGCGTGACGCGGTTTCTCGACCAACATCCCATCCCAAAGTGTCTAACGGGCGCAAAGAAGTATAACTTCAAAAATAAAAAATAACCCACAGATAAAATTAATTCTTCCTCAGCGAATCTGATATTGTAATGAGACTTGATAGCTTGCAATCTTTTTATTTTTCAGAAAATAAACACACCCAAAAAGCATGGGGGCATGATGTTTTCGGAACTTTGCAAGTGTACGCCCCATGCTTTTTGGGTGTGTTTATTTTGTGAAAAGTAAAAAGCTGTCAAGTCTCATTACAGTATCAGTTTCGCTGAGGAAGAATTAATCTTATATGTGGGTTATTTTTTAGTTCAAGTACATTTATGTTATTCATCGATAGGAAAGTATGTTTTAAAAATTTTTTTACTTTTTAGTTATGGTCATAAATTGGATTTTTCCAAAAATGTTTGGTCCTGCCTCCATCTGAGTTAATTTTTTGGTTAATATACGTATGCGAGAATGCAGTCGTAACGCGATGTGCTATACGGAGCAACCAGAGGCGATCCGGAAAGAGCCGAGGCAACCGTGCACCAGTCCACCCATTGGTCGAACGATGGTGAGTTGAAGAAAAGCATGTAATTAAAGGTGTGTTGCCTTCGACATTAACCCTAGAACTAGTCAGTGGTCATTATATTTATAGAATGGTAGGCAATTCATTTCGGCCATTTTGCAATAAATGTTTATAACAATTATAGGAAACTTTTAAATAGATAAAAAAGTGTCTTGTTATAATAAAATATCATAGGTTTTGTCCCTGAATCAAGTGGAAAAAAATGGAGGAAAAGGTTTTAAGTTTTTTGTCTTTATTCAAAAATGCTTTCTTTTTTTACAAAATATTTGACTGACCCAACGGTTCACAGAGAATACCAACGTTCCTATAAAAAAATCTAATAATAGCAGTTGTTCTAAATTCTATCTTGGATCCAAAAATGTATAATTTGTAGGGGTTATTGTTGTAAATGTTTATGTTATGTAACAATAACTAAAAAGTAGAGTAACCTAGGAAACAATATAAAATTAATTAGTTAAAATATGGCAAAATCTGGTAGTTTCAAGTTTTAGATTTACAAAAAATCTAAATTTGCTTAGAGAGCAGTATGTAACTGTTCTACGCAATGACGTGATTGATATTTTGAACTTTGATAATTGAAACAAACCACAGTAGTAACATAGTCCGGTTGTTGATTATCTATGTTTACCAGCTCCAGGGTTAAAAATCATATCAATGTACACAAAATTTGTTAAAATGAAAAAAGGACTTCCCTGACTTTTCCCCAACTTCCCTGACCGACTCACATCGTATTTTGAAATTATTTTACTTTAACATTTGCATACATTTTAGCCTCCTCCCCTACATCCGTTGTCCATACTTCACCATCCATGGAGGACAAAGGAAGCACAAGTATTTTAGTATATTGCCCCAGTACAAATAGATTTAATTTGAAATAATTCAACCACGCAGCTGAACCGCTGACATGAGTTGAGCGAATTTTTAAAATTAAGTTTACATGTTTTAAGGTTTCAACCAACTATTTGAGAAAGTTATCTACTCACGAAGGCGCTGAATACACTAAAACCTCGGAAAAATTCGGAAACTCGGAAAATTCGGTTATCCGGACAAAATTCTGAAAAAAATGATTAATCTCGTCACCACAACTCCCCTTGATTTACCGTCATAGTTATAACGTCTTGTTTTGTTAGAAATACAACTCAATGCAATAAATGTACAGTACCGGTACAGTAATAACAACAGCTAACATTGTAATTCGCTTTGTATGTTGCCTGTGAAGCCAAAAACAATACGACGCAGTAATTTGATCGAAGACTGTAAGACAGTGCCGAGCGTAAGGATAAAATTGCGGACGGGACCGTACTGTTGAGCTACGTAATTTTTGTGCGCAATCTAATGTGACGGGTGCCTTTCTAGTTCAGTCAGTGTAGTGCAGCCATTACAGTAGCAAAGTTATTCAGCAGTTGTTTGTGCCCAGTGTGTTTAAGTTGATTGTTTCCTTTTTTAATATTATGTTAAGTTTTATTTACTCCGTGTAGTGAACTCTTGGTAAAGTGCCATTAAAAAGGAAGAAGACCGTTGTTACGTTCAGTACTGTATTATTTAATAAAAATCTCAATTTTAATTGTTCAGTTGTTTAAATGTAACACAAAATAAATAGTTGTAATGTTTCTGTAATTTTCCACCACAAATTATTTGATTTTCCTTAAAACTGTAGGCCTGATAATGGTTTAAAAAACGCCAAAATCTGTTTATCCGATATTTCGTTTATCTGGAAAGAATTAATTTCGGATAAACAAGGTTTCAGTGTATGCCTGTGTGTATGAAATATATTAGTAGAATTTGTTTGCATTTAAGCCTCTGGCTTCAACTCACGAGCTCCTTTGTTTCACTCGCAGCGGAAAAACTCGATTGCGAGTTTGCACCTCGACCTTTAGGCATCGGGTTATGGCCCGATTCGTTTAGCTCAATCGCTAAAAGATTTCTTTTCTTCGATGGTAAAAATGAAAACAACATTATATTAAATAGTCATTACATGTACTTGAAAATTAGCGGTTATTTTTCATGCCTGTAAAGCTACTGAAATGTTAGTCAGGCGGCAATAAGTAATGTTCTTAGCAAAGTGATTCATTCCATTCATTTCTATTGCATAGCAAGTGTTACACCTATTATAACTATTTATAAATTATACTCATCGTCAACTTTGGGTTACATCAACACTTAAAACTATTACAACAATCACTATAATATAACATAGTACATCTTTAAAATACATAATTGAAATCCTATTACTTTAAATGAGAAATTCTTGTATCTATCTTTGTATCTGTCACGGATCTCGAAAACGGCTCTAACGAATTCAAAGAAATTTTGTATTTAGGTGTAGTTTTGATTTTTAAGTAGCCTACACCCGTATAGTCGTATTTCGTGTAAAGACGCAATTTTTTGAAAAAATCTAATTTAAAAGTTGAACAATTTTAACATAGGGTCTTATGGGTTGCCATGTTGGTTACAAAATAACAACGAAATAGTAAATAAAGCGATCAAAACAGCTGTTTATAAACAAGCCAATTTATACTGTTTTAGCACGTTGGAATTAGAATAAATTGGGCCTGATTTAACAATTTATTTTGTCAAAAAAAAAAAATGTAAACTTGGCAAAGATGGATAAATTCGAATAGTCAATTTTGTAATATAGGCCTGGCTAATTTCTGAAACATAGTATTGGGGTTATGTTAATCCTGCAATAATTTTTACTATATTTAGGCCTGGTTTCAAAACTTTAGTCGGCAGAAGGTAGTAGAACTAGGATTAAAATCGTAATGAAAGCCTCTCACGTTTCTGAAGCATGTATTTGAGGTTATGATTAATCTTGTAATTACTGTTAATATATTTAAGCCTGGTTTCATAATTTTACAAACCTATGTACAAACGAACCAAAGATTAACGAGATTCTTTAGCGAATTTTCCAACTGCGAGCGAAGCGAAGCAGACATCTGAGGCCGAAGGCCGAGGCGGGGTTGGGACGCAAAGCGTCCAGGGGCAGGGCCCCTAGTACAAATAAATGTGGTAAAAGACTATGGTTTAGTCATTTCAGTTACATCGATAACTGTATCGCATCATCAATAATTATAAATTTTAACATTACAGCAAAATACATAACTGAAACAAAATGCACCGAGAGCACTACAATTTATGCGGCATGATGCGAATGACACCGCCTCAGACAGAGCTGACAAAATCATAGAGCAGAAACTCTCCCACCGAGTATAATGGCTTGGACAACAGCTTAAGGGTCGGCTCTAGCTGTCGGCCATGTTGGCTGACACTCCATAACACCAATGTTAAATTAAAATCCAAATTTTTCCTTTATTTTTTATCGGATAATTGAACGATATGTCATTTTAAAGCTATGGTCAATATGCATACAAATGGCTTTTTCAAAACTAAGAAAAACATTTTGTTTAATATTTATTAAGAATTTAAAACATTGATTTTTAATATTTTTTTATGTAGTCACTATTAATTATAGCAAAAACTACCAAGCCATTCGCCTAAAGAATTTCGTCCCCAAGAGTTTGGTATTTTTTTTTAAACTCTATTTGAACAATTGCGGGTTTTAAATGGATGTAGGCTGAGCAATGTCCATGTAACCTACCGCAGCTATAGGGTGATTTTAAATATTTTTTTACGTTGTAACTATTAACTATAGCAAAAAATTACATTCGGATGAAGAATTTTGTCCCCAAGAGTTTAGTATTTAAAAAAAAAAATAATGCTATTTGAACAATTAATTGCGGATTTTAAATGGATTTAGGATGAGCAATGTCCGCGTAACCTACCGCCACTATAGGGAGTCGCAGGCTGTTTTCTGTTTTACTAGAGCCGACCCTTAAGCCTCTATTTAAAAGAATTATACAGAGCGCTCATTAAGTACATTTAACCCCCTCATTATTTTTGTTACTGAAATAAGTTAAAAAACTTTGCATATACTGTAGGCCTATCTTGTGTTGTATCAGGAAATTTTTTTTACATACCTGACCCTCTCTGATTTTGGGGGGGCTTAGCCACAAGGAGGGTTAACAATTTCAAATATAAAGATATGTCATGTAATACACCACTGAAAAGCTTATTAAAAGAGAAACACAATGGTGCAAACTAGAGCTTAATATCTTGCTTCGTTTCAAAGTAATGGACAATCAAAGCTCTGGAAAATAACATACAACCTACTTATTCCTAATATCAACAAATTAATAACCTGCTTTGATGCTATGATAACAATATCATTTTCCAGAACTTTGATTGTCCATTACTTTGAAACGAAGCAAAATATTAAGCTCTAGTTTACGCCATTCTGTTTCTCTTTTAATAAGCTTTCCAATGGTGTATTACATGACCTACCTTTATATTTGAAATTTTTTACCCGCCTAACCCACCTCAAGCCCCCCAAAATCACGAACGTTAAGATATATAAAAAAAATTGTCCTGTTATGCAACACAAGATTTATAAAATGTTTTAACTTATTTTAATAAAGGGGGGTTAAAGGAACTTTAGGAAAACTCTGTATGTATCCGATTGCATAAATTTGTAGGGAAGTTTATCAATAAGTACTGCCCTCATTTGTGGTGGCAGTTTTCTATTAAGACCAATCCTGTGCTGGTTTGCTCGATACTTGGAGGCATTTCTGGTGTTATAGCCATGAATGTCCTTATTCTGGATATGGTTATACTTAAATTTGAAGTAAAGAATTACTTCCAGTATGTACAAGCTTGGAAGTGTGTGTTCAGTATTCTTTAAAACCCTCAAACTGGCAGTCTATAACGTTCTCTCAGGAGCTGAACGAAACCATTTTGAACAATAGCGAGAATTTGCATATATTTGCATATTCGATTATTTAATACACTTAAAATCATCCAATCGTGATAAATCCGGCACCATTGGAAAGGAAAGGAAGTAAACTTTAGTTTTTGTATTTACAAGTAATCATAGTTTCAGTTTTGAGTTTTCTAAAAGCCAATGTCAGGCGAATGAATTACGCCAAAATGACGCAGAAATTCGAGTTTCTATGTCCCACCCTACAGCCCGCCCAGTCTGTTTTTTTAGTTAAACCTATATATCGTTGGATTCATGACAATTTCCCCTATCTAAAACTTCCATCCAATCAAAAATCGGACAAATAGGTGGGAAGTTATGGAGCACTTTGTAGACTCTTGCAATTGATCAGTTTTTCAACCAATAAACAGCTTTGCTTATACACGTCATATCTGTGTCATCCCAGTCTACTTTAAAAAATATTTTTATATGTTTGTATAGAGAATGCTTCAAGCTAACAATTCGTGTGAACCAAATATGTTTTGTGAGAACAGTTTGTCTTGTAGCATCGTGGGAAAGACAGCTTTTTAACGTTCTCAAACCAACGATCAATTTCAAATCTAACGGTTTTTCCCCATGCAACGTCATATCATAGCTTGGTATACCAAGCACGAATGGGAAGTTTGCATATTTGACCTCACGTTTGTTGTTCACATGATTCTAAGTATACAGTTAAATTCTTTGATTTATTCTCAACACTTTGTTATAATATTTCATTTTTTGGCAAACCATATATTCCTGAATTACGTTTCAAACTTGGCATAGTTTTGATAGCAGTCTTGTAGTAGGAACATAAAAACTTGTGAAATGAAATGAAATGAAAAAATGCTTTTATTTTTAAACATAAACATAAACAAAAACAACTTATATTATTACTTAAGTATTTTTGTTTGTTTTTGATTCTCAGTAGTGTACCAACCAGGCAAGACGGTCGTATGATCATTGCCATCTTAATGCGAGCATAAAAACTGGTGTTTTCAAAGTAAGAAATTTGAAATTGATAAAGGTTTTTATACAGTTCTATTTAGAACTAAATTATACGAAACTTTTTTACGCTTATGAAAAAATTACAAAAAAAGTTTACTACTTGTTATGTAGGCCTAAAGTTGAACTTTTTCATTTTGTTACTTAACATTTTTGTTTCTTGAGCTAATAACTTTGTACATTTTACATCAATCATTTTTTTACTGCCATATATAAATTCTTTGAACCTTTCTCTACCAAAAAGCTACGGAACACTTTTGGATTGGGATACAGTTACTATTTTTGGCAAATTTAAAAAAAAATGCTTGCAAAACACTAAAAACCGGCTTCCCAATTTTCGCTATAGCATTGCCAGTTCTAGGGTTAAAATAAATTAAGATATAATAGTGTCTACTGTATACGTTTCTTTAACATCTATTTGTTTTGGAAAATGTAATTTAATAAAAGTTATTTTAAAAATAATTTATTAATATTAGAAAAAAAGTTAATGTAACAAATACAAAAGATTAAAGTAGCTGTACCAGTTATTATAAATTAAACAATTTTAAACTTACAATACCAGCTGAACTCATCCCTAGTTCACTACTGAATAAACCACATTGTGCACGATAAATGACAAAGCCATGCTACGATCAATAAAATCAGTATTTCATAACAGCTAGATAAGAACAACAAAAATAGACTCCATGACGAAATTTTAATTCATTTTGATAATTCTGTTTCAAATATAATCTCCGCTTGTATGTGTGTCAGGATGTCATTAAAGTCATTTATTGAGTACTTCTATCGTGATCAGGTCATTTTAAATTACTGTGGTTCAAGTTTACATTAGTCATTTGTGATGTAAGCTATGTAGGCCTAGTGTAAATAGAAAATATAGCAAATTCACATGCGGTTAAAATTTGTTATTAGCGAATTTCCATAGGAAATATGAGCTATTGCAGTGACCCTTATGGTGAGACCTAAGGTCGGGAGTAGAAAATAAGCACGGATCATGGTTCCCAGAACATGTTTTAGGGTGTCATGAAAAATTGTATTTATGTGTTCACTCTCTAACGGCCACATTTTAAGACCGATTTGGTCCAAAGTTGGTACACACGTTTTTTGTCTAAGTTGCTCGGAAGTCGCCAAAAAATCCAACAACCATAAGTACATTTTTTGACCGGAAGTAGCTAATTTTTTTAGATTTTTCGTGCTAGGAAAATAAATGCAGGATATCATTTCGTACATTTTGTTTCTTTTACACGACCTTATAGCTCGTTTGGTTCCCCCAAAATCGATCGAAACGTAAAATACCATATAAGCACCCGGTTCAAATCGACGTGTACTCTGATCCGAGTTTGACCTCTGCGAGTGAAGCGAAGCAGTCGATAAACCGAGAACGCAAACTCGCAAATATTACAACACAAATATTCCATCTGTAATATAAACTCAGGATGATAAAGTGAAGTGACCAAGGTGACAACCATTAAAAAACTAACTACCAATAATTATTAATGTAATAATTAAAATTTTAATAGGTTTCGCTGTAAATAAGTTAGGCAAGTAATAAATTTTGCGTAAGGTAGTCAGTATAATTTATAAAAAAAATTTCAAATTAAAAAAATTTGGAAAACGATTGACCCTAAAGGCCATCCCTGTAATTTCCCGCTAAGTTTAATTACAAAAGTATGATGAAAGTTTGATAAACACTATTTTTTGAAATTTTGAACTGCCATAACTTTTGAATGAATCAACCGATTTTTATGCGATTTGCGGCAATCGATGCAGTTTTTTAAGTCCATTGTAAGAATCAACAACAAAAATTTTTCAGATGAAAAGTTTCGGAGAAATTGAGGAAAAACACTTTTTTTGATTTTCTTTCGTTCACAATATCTCGCGAATGAATCAACCGATTTTTATGCGATTTGCGGCAATCGATGCAGTTTTTCGAGTCCATTGAAAGAATCGACAACAAAAATTTTTCTGATGAAAAATTTCGGAGAAATTG
>JAGFPH010001735.1:78406-90008 GCA_018207615.1 Philaenus spumarius
AGTAAGAAAACGGTAAGAGATAGCAAAAAATGTTAAATACAAAAGTTGTAGAAAATTAAATTTCAAAGAAGAGATTTTCTGTCAAATTCAAGATCCAATCATCCCTTTAGCCGCTATTAACCCGAGAAGGAGCTCCGCCAAACAATCCATCAAATTTCCCATGTTAATCTAATGGAGATAATGTTTAATGAGTTTGAGCCAGCTGCCAAATAAAACAGCTGATTTGTGCTCGGTCACCTATGTACAAACGAGCCAAAGATTAACGAGATTCTTTAGCGAATTTTTCAACTGCGAGCGAAGCGAAGCAGCCATCTGAGGCGGGGTTGGAACGCGAAGCGTCCAGGGGCAGAGCCCTAGTTATTTTATATGCTGACAATACAATTGCCATTATTAAAGCAAAAAATTTGAAAGACTTAACAACCCACTTAAAGAGAGACTATGAATCCCATTACCAGACTTTCTGGTCAGTTGGCTGTGAATGGGTTAAAGATAAATTTTAGAAAAACTCAAATCATCAAATTTCAATCTTGAGTAGACAACCAATAGAAATCAAGGTCAGTTTTGAGGGCATAGAATATAATTCCGTGGACATGACAAAATTCTTCAAGCTTTATATTTTTAAAATATGTTAACTGAAAATGTTTTTTTTTAAATATTTTCAAAAAAAATTAATACTTTGTTTTCAAATGTCTGTATTGAGAAATACAATAGATTTGAAAGCTAGATTGACGATTTATCGTGACAGTTTTTGCTCTGTCGTGCAATATGGAATTTTGCTTTTTGGAGCTGCCACAGGGTTAATTTAAATGTTTAAAATTCAGAAAAAAAATATATCCTTTGTGTTTTATTAATGTGTATGTGTTTTATTAATAAAACTAGTTTGTGTAGACCAATTTTTAGGTATATGAGACTGTGGACACTTCCATCTTTGTACATTTTACAATGTCTATTTTTAATTAAAACTAATTGCGATGTTTTGTTAAATGAACAAAATGTTCGTCAGTATGAGACTAGACACAAAATAAACTTCCAATTACCTAAACATCGTCTGAATAGAAAAACTAGTGAATATATAGGTAAAAAAATTATTCAATAACCTTCTTCTACTTCTTAAAGAAATTAAAAATATTTGTTATTTTAAGAAATGTGTAAAAGAGTTTTTGATAGAGAGGGCTCACTACGACGTTAAGGCCTTTTTAAATGATAACATGAAGTTTTCAAATTTTTAATTAGGTTAGTATAAATTAGTTTTAAGACACTCTGATTATTTTTTGTTGACAATGTTACCAGTTTGATTATAGTTCTTGCTAAATTTCATAAAATGTAATGTAACACAGTAACTATCTACAGGGGCGTAGCCTGGGGAGGGATATCGGGATGTATCCCCCACCGAAATTTCCAGAATATAAATATCAACAAACCCCAGATAAGTCAGTTGAAGAAATTGAAACAATAACCCTTAACTGGCTAGCGACTTAATTCAGTTGCGGGAACACACGCATCGTTAAAGTATATTTGTTGTTAAAACTCGTCACACTGGATAGGTTTTCCAAGAAATTAATTACAGGTTCCTGACTGATAAAGATGCATTGGTAAGCATATGCTGTTTACTTAAAAAAAAATGCTTAAAGCTACAAGATTAAAATATAATGTCGTGTTGCAAAGTGCTTTCAAAACAATGACGCAACGACGTATGTGATCCTTTCCAGCTTGAAGGTGAAATGAAAATGTGGAGAACTTGGATGAATAATAAGAACTCCGATTTACCAAAAGACTTTGTATTTTCTAGTGGATAAATGTGATCGGCAGATGTTCGGTACAGTTTTTAAGGCGTTGTAAATAGTGCCGTTACCGATAACTATTTATGCAGCACAACATCCCAAAGTAGACTGAATTGTCTATAGGCCTACACAGAGAAACAGAAGTCTTTTATTTCCCCGACTTTCCCTGATCATTTTTAATTTCCTGAGCTCTTCTGACAATAGAAACCCTGCAGTGGACTCAAAAATCAATAAAACTACTTTCTCTAGTTATCGGTTGACGACTGTGATTGTGAACATTTTTAAGAAACACCAAAGTAAGAAATGCAAACAAACCTGACAACATTTTTCCAAAAATGTTTATTGTTATAAGTAACGAGAACATCCAACGATAAATTTAAAATATTTCAACTGTTTTTAATTAAGGGTCGGCTCTAGTAAAACAGAAAGCAACCTGCGACTCCCTAAAGCGGCGGTAGGTTACGCGGACATTGCTCATCCTAAATCCATTTAAAACCCGCAATTATTCAAATAGCGATTTTTTTTAAATACCAAACTCTTGAGGACAAAATTCTTCATCCGAATGGCTTGGTAATTTTTTGCTATAATTAATAGTTACAACGTAAAAAATATTTAAAATCACCCTATAGCGGGGTAGGTTACACGGACATTGCTCAGCCTCAATCCATTTAAAACCCCGCAATTGTTCAAATAGCGTTTTTTTTTAAAATACCAAACTCTTGGGGACGAAATTCTTCATGCGAATGGCTTGGTAGTTTTTCGCTATAATTAATAGTGACAACATAAAAAAATATTAAAAATCAATGTTTTAAATTGTTAATAAATATTAAACAAAATATTTTTTATTTATTAAACAAAAATAAAGGAACTGAAAGCTTAAAAATGACATATTGTTTATAATTTTCCGATCAAAAATAAAGGAAAAATTTGGATTTTAATTTAACATTGGTGTTATGGAGTGTCAGCCAACATGGCCGGCAGCTAGAGCCGACCCTTAAGACTCTTCTTTACAATGAAGAAAACTCCCGAATATACAGTGTGATTTTAATAAAAATGGTCCGAGTACAGTCAGTGACCCTGTGTGGGCATGGGGAGAAGCGAGGTGGGAGGGAAATCCAGAACTGAAAACATAAGTCTCAGAGTCTGCACCATCCAATAGGAAGATAATAAATTGTTAGTAAATAAAACCATGGTGTGTAATACGGTACTAGTCCAGTCAATGAATGCTACAAAGGGGGCTGTAGAGGGAAATTGATTTTTCAACTGTCTGCCTTTGTTTAGACTAGTTAGGACGTAAATATACTAAAAGTCCCCACTCTTAGGAGGTGACCCCTTATTCGGCGTTTTGCTTGTATCTCGAAAACTATGCATCCAAGCAATAAGACCGTCCTATACAAAATTAATACTCTAAATGTACAAGATTGATTCTATTCATTTTGTGACTTCTCGCATAGTTTCCCAGATATCTGCTCTTAAAATCGTTACTATTGAAAAACAATTCGACTCAAGTTTTTGCCTTATTTGATTAACTAACGCTTCAGCCCCTAATCCTACGAAAAACTTACGACAAAGGAATTGGTAGAGCTTTAGATTATCTTCCAGAATATACGATATTTTACGATTTACTTTCAACCGTTCAAAAGTTAGAGAAAAAATGGAAAGACATGTTTCCAGGCAAAATCTAAATTGGCAAACCTCAGATTCGTGTTCAACTTTCCCCTTTTGTACATTTTACAGATAGACAGCATGCTTTTAAGGAAGTAGTGAGACCGAATGATGAATCAGCTGGGCGTGTGTGAGAGCAGACCTGTGCTAGAGGCGACTTTGGCATTAGCGCCACAGCCAAATTCATCCTTCAGCCGCGTGAGTAATAATTGAAACAAACATTCATAATCATGTGTTTTGGTTTCTATTTATAAATTAATAATCTTATTTATGGAAATTATTGTTTAAAACTCCCAAGATAATGCATTAATTAATAATAATAATATTGTATTTTATCAAACCGTTGATGAAAACGAGTTGCAGTCATTTTCTTTCTATTATGAGATAATATAGGACAAAAACACTTAGGGCCGGTTCAGGAGTTCAGGTTTATCTTTAGTCCGGGCTTAAATACCAGTTCAAACCGGTATTTGAGCTGCAGTTTAAAAATTGCCTTCAGGAGCTCGGGTTTAACGTCAGACTCGGACTAAAGATAGTCCCGGCTTAAAGGTGGCAGGGATAAACTCGAGCTTAAGAAATCGGCTTCAGGAGTCCACATCGATTTAAACCCGAGTCTAAAAGATAAACTCGTGGGATCAGGAGACTAAGTTCGCGCGTAAAAAGATAGCCCGAGACTAAAAAAAGAGTGATTTTAAGCTCTAACTTAAACCCACTGGTAGTATTTATTACTATTATTAGTATTATTAATAGTATTTATTACATGATTATTTACCGTAATATTGCAAAAAGAGTTGTATTTTCGTCATCAGGATTAATTTCTACACACATTAGTAAAAAAAAATATTCACATAAAAAAAATATTTTTCATAGTTTTTTACTGTGTTACTATAGAAAAACTGCTGTTTTTCTCACCTATGGATAAAAATAACTTTCTTAATTTAGCACAAAATTATTATGTATATAAACTTATTTAAAAAATCAACATTTGAAAGGACTATTAATAGGAACTACGTTTATAGGGAGGCATACACATATTGCATTACGTAATTACATTATCCTTTACGTAACAGAACCCAGTAAGACAATCTTTTTACGTAATTTTAACCGTAAAAAGTCAAATTAAATCTCAATATGATACAAATTAGTCAAAACTTACATAACAAAACAAAAAATACTTTAAACACAAACTTAAAATCTTTTTCTTTACAAATAAAAATACACTTTAGAAAATAAAGGAATTAAACAGTCCTAACAAATAGTTTAGTAGGAAACTGTAATATTATTTAATAGATAATATGATATTAAAGAAACAAAATAATAAATAAACTGAAGTAATTAGCGAAGTTTTTAATGAGGATTTGAGAACGTTTTAGTTTAACGGCGTTTTTGCGTTAAAGATTCACTCAGTAGTTGAACAGTTTGCTCCAAAGTTTCCCTAGGTTCATGCCGATAGATAGTGGGAAAGATACTGGAAGAAGGAAGGTGAGTTTTGAAGAGCATTTTCTTTCATAGTCACCCAGTAGCTCCTCTCTTCTCCTTAAAATAGCGTAAACAATATTACAAGAATAACACCATCTCACGTCTACGGGTTTTCTAAAGAAACTGACCCAAAACAAAGACACAGATGTCAGCAGAGGTATAAACACCCTCTCCCCACTCTCATCATATTGTTTAAAGAGCTGTTTGATAACGAAACTGACAGATAGAAGCTGGAGAGTCTGGCACGATGCGCCCAGGGTTAGCAGGTATTTTCTGTCGCTGCCAACGTTACCAAACAAATTCCCAGCATTTCCCTCTCATTTAGGCTCAGTCTTACTTTAAGCTCGGCCTACGTTAAGCTCGAGCTTATTTCATTTACGCTCGGACTCTTGAACCCAATTTTTAGTCGCAGGCTATTTTAAGCCGGGACTAACGTTAGACGCGGACTATATAAACCCGAACTCCTGAACTGCCCCTTAGCCTTTAACAACAATTTAAGAGATCTCACATCTTTTTAAGTTGATAAATGGAGTCCGAAATACATTAGTACGAAGTGAATGTTTTCGCTGTTTTACGCGAGGTAGGCTATACAAGACCCTTAAGAAGATCATATTATAATTATAGATAGCCTATGTTTTATAATAAATTACAGTTTTACTTATTAATATTTTAACTTACCCTAGACCAGAGAATGACGATACAGATTGTCAGATGTGACAGTAAAATAAGGAATCTGGCAGGAATAAGGCTATCTGTTGAATGTTGTGACATGACAACCTGAAATCAATCATGTACGGAGTTTTCTTTAAGTTTTTCTCTAAAATTATTTTAAACGTAACAACTGTTAATTAGGCATACGTAATACTTTACGTTTACAAAAAAAACAAGACTTTACAAAATATACAATGATGAAAAATTTACTGTGAACCGGTGCTACTTTGAAATTTTGTTTTTCCTCTTTTTTTGTTTGTTTGTCCGACCATGAAAAAACGAATAATTGTGCAGATTAGTTAAAAGTTCTTTTGAGTGTTATATGTGGGAAAAGATTTGGGTGGTCATACTGGGGGTAGAAAATATGACCTTTATTTTTTAAATAGAGTAGTGCTGCCAACCTAAGAACATTCTACAATTGAATGTTGACTGCTGGTAAACATAATATGACTAAAGACTTTCAGGGTGATTTTTTTTATGCTTGTATTTCTATAATACAAAACAACTTAATTGATGTTATCAACTTATAAAGGACACATATTGTCACTAGAAACTGTAAGTTAGAACTTCTGGCCTTAATTTTCATCGAAATACAACGATACAATGAATACATTTGGGGTGTTGTTATACACATCGGATTGATTCAATGTATTGAATCGTGAACATCAATGTATATCGAACATCCGTAGTTTGATGTAAAGAATGGCAACACTAAGTATTTATGTGGCCTATTATAAAATTTTAAAAAGTGAAAATTGAGGGTGGTCTGTTCTATATGTATTTTATTAAGTGGTGTTAAGTTGTAGGAATAGCGGATTCCGACACGTGTTTATTTACGTTCGCATGTGCAGTCCGATGTCATTGAAAATATACGTCTAATATTACCTGATTTAAATAAGATGTGAATTGGGTTTAAGTTTAAAGTAGGCCTATTTTATTATCTGTTTATAATTAATTACATTAAATTTTGTAAATTATATTTTCATTTAAGAAGTTTAGAAATAGAATTGAACATTACAAATACGTAATACGTAGTATTTTCTTCTGAATACGTAGGCACTTCTGCCCCAATATGGCGAGGGGTCGTAATGTAAACTTTCGTCGTTTTTTAAACTTGTGAGAACCGACTACAACAGCTGGTTATTTTGATACCTTTTGAAATAAATTTAAGTTTTTCACTTTGCATTATTACTTGAAAGGAGAAAGCAAAAATTATAAAATATTAGATCTATTAATATGCCTATTTTATAAAATTAAGAGGTTATGTTTACTTAAAAATACTGATTTCTTTTTCAAAATCATAGCCGACCTTCTTTCTTTTTCACAACTTTTTAGTTTCGAATTAAGACCAATGTGATCATTTATGTTTTACCTTGTAAAACCTATCCTACAAGAAAACTGCAATGTTACACTTAATAACAGGTTATAGGCCCTAGGCCTAGTTCAGCTTATTTGTTTTTAAGTACCTTTATGAAAGTAGCGTAATCCTTAATTTAACTCACAATAAAATTAATAAACATAACATAAAAATTAATGCTTTATAAAGTCAAGATAAATAAGTAACTTGGCCTGTAAAACTATTAATAATTAATTATTATTAACTATTAACATCTAGGTTATGTGCTTGTTCCTGTATAATAATATGACGTTTAGTCGTTCGTGTAGTAAAGAGTGAAGAGTGTTAATAACCTTTGCGTACTAGATTACGACGCATAACGCAATCATTTTTAAATTTGAATGTCTATGGTTGTTTAACATTTAAGTGTTATACATTATAAATTAATCGCACAAAAACTATTGTTAGTAATCATTTGAAATAACTAAAAGCTAAGAATTTTGGAAAATAGGTACCTAATAATACCATCTTCATTGCAGTTTTACAATTTCTTCTACAAATTTCTTATATTTTTATGAAAAACCTTACAATAAATACTACACAATTTATATTTTATTGCAAACAAGAGAACATATTTTTAAGTATAATACAGAAATAATTCAGTTTATTACTACTGCTGAATATTAAATAAAAATATTGTACAGAGTTTTTAATAAAACGCCGTTTGAATGTAAATATATAATTTTAAATTGTGTACCTCCAAATTATTAAATATATTATAAATTTGATTTGTCTATTGATAATTTTCGAAGTAATTTATAATAACACTAAAGTTATTGTCTTATATTATCGAAGTAAAATTCAAGGAACATAATTTTAAGAAAGAACGTAGGATTATTAATTCTTCTAATAATCATAATCTCTTTGGAAATGATGGAGCTGCAGTGCCAATGCCATCTCTACACAAGTTCATTAGTCTTGTAATTTTGTAACTAGTGGAACGAAAACAGTGTGGTGTAATAAATGTGTTTTCTTTTTTGTGTTGCTCCAAAAAATTTTAGAATGAATGAACCGAATATATATTAAATTTAAAATATCCCTCCATGAAAATGTGTTTTCACCCTCCTAACTTGTTAGTGTGAAATCATATGTTTGTTTTCAAAGTGAGCAGTATTACTGCTGACAATCTAGTGGAGTAGGGTCTTGTCATAATCTTGGTCTAGTCTAGGCTATTATAACCTTGTGAAGAAAATGCAGGTGTGTGTTCGTGACCGGACAATACACAACCTTCCTATATTGATGAACACTCCCTTATTTTGACATTTATAAAACTAGTCATACAATATTTGCTGTGCAATAACAGACCATATAATGGAGCCCCAATCTAGCCCAGCTCATGTTCTAATGAAAAAAGGTAGAAGAGGTGCAGCTGCCCATGTCCATGCAGATTGTTCAAATAACACTTCTCCACGACTTTTAAATGAGCTTTTGGATATACTTCTAAATCCAAGAAAGGCTATTGATGAATGGGAAACTATTGATTGGTGTAAATGGTTAATGGCAGGAGGTAGAACACCTGATGAGTTTTCATCTACAGGTGAGTTTCTAAAGTTTGCAAAACAATAGGCCTAACCTAAGTTTTATGGAATGTATAATACCTTTTAACTGTCTTACTTTGAATTAACATACATAACCCTACAAAACTTATGATATAATTTGGATTTAACCTAGGCCAGTTGGAAACAGTAGCCTAGGCCTAGATTAAGTAGGCCTAATCCTGTATATACCCCATTACTGAAGTAAACATTTTTGGCATAAGTTTACTATTCGACCCTAGCCTAATATTTTTGCAGGCAATGACGTTGTTTTACATTCTACTGTTAAATGTTGAATGCGGGTAAACATACTGTGACTAAATACTATAGGCCTAGGTTAGAACCTTTTAGGTTTTTTATTATTATTATTCTTGCATTTCTGTTGCCATAGGTTAGCCTAGGGTCGAATAGTAAACTTGCGTCCAATTAGGTTCATATTAGAGCATTTTCTCACATAGGGGCCTATATGATGATTCGTTTGCCACAATATGTTGTACGGTCGTAATGTTAACTCACACACTTAATTCTTATAATTTATATGATATATAATATATCTAAAACAATAAGCAGGAATAGTAGGATATATATATTTATATCAATATAATACACGCGATATGTGTAGGCTTAGTAAAATTTTAGCTTTACTAAAATTATGACTAAACTGTGGCAACCCGCAGTAGGCCTAGGGGCCTAATACAATTGTATAATTTTTTAGTGTATAATTTAGAATGTAATTAGGTGTAGGCCCTACTATTGCCTTGAAATTATACCAATAATTTCTCATTAAGATTTATATCATTTTTAGAATCAATGAAAAAGTGAAAATTTAGTATTTTGCTGATTTGTTACATGTATTTCGATGTACAATAATAATTTTTGTGATAAATTTACAACTAAAGTGACTCTTAAATGCAAGTTGTTCCAGTAAATATATTTTAATACTATTGTATGTAGGCGTAAGGTAATCGTGTTATTTTATTCCTGAGTTGAAATTAAAAATTCCATCAAACTTTGGACGAGCATCGTACAAAGTGCGTCAGTATAGGTTTAAGCACCTTAGAATGTTAAGGTAAAAAATGTATTTACCTTAATAAACCTGGAATAATAAACATTCAGCACACTAGGCCTAATGTACATAACAAAGAACATGACAAATACAAAGTTGCCAAATTGAATGGAGAACATTGTGTATATATATGTTATCCCACTAGTTAAGCGCAAGTGCAGGGTAATAGCTAAAATTAATATTTTACGTGTTAAAAAAAAGGAAATTCGTATACTAGAGCCTATATTACAAAAAGGGGTCCTATAGTTTTTTGTTTTATGTAGCTATCTAACAAAAAACTAGTAAGTAAATACCAAATGAGTTTTTAGTTTGTAAATGTATAGGGTAAAGTTAGTAACACTATCAAAAAAAAGGGTGCTAATAAGGCAATGCTGTTAGACTATTAGTTTAAGTAGCAAATGGCTGAAAATGTGCTTATGTTAAATTGAAGTATTCAACTTTTGATTTTGTTGTTAGTTCTTTTATACTTACGTTTTATATTGTTCATATTCAATAGGCTGCGTTTAGTGGCATGTATAGTTTCAGTATGTTTAAAGGAAAATGTGTCCCATATTTTCCGTTCTTTAGAAATTAATGGTCATTTATACTAACTTAACAGAAAAGTAAGAGTAGTTCATGGTTGTCAATTTAATAGCAAGTTGTAGTTTTATTATGTCTATAGTTTTTTTATAAACTAAACATTAGCTTTTTAATTTGTTTACTGTAGTTGTTAGATTAACATTACATATACCGCTATACAGTAGGTGTCTTTGAACCTATAAAATAGGCCTAAATAGCTTAAAACCAATTTGGTTGAAAATAATAATCTTATCTCATTACCTACATTGTGTTTAGGCACTGTGTTTGAATTAGGGTAGTCTAGTATGACCGATTTTAAATCTAAATAATTTTCTGATTACTGAATAATAATTAGCACGGATAGTGTTAGGGGTTGAAATAACTACCCTTATTACCCGGGTTCAAACACTAGGTTAATATATAAATAAGGGACAGATCAATTACAATAATGCATCAGCGGTTCAGTGGTAATACTTATTTCTCTATATTTACTCATATAATATAATACAATACAAATATATATATATATAGTTTGATACATTAGCCTTTACTTATGCTCTACATACATTTCCTTTACTAGATACTACTTTCGTATGACAGACTGAAACAAGAACTCGGTAAACAAAGCTACTGAATTTACTTTAATTAAACTTTCCCGTTAATCTTTTGACTCCAAACTCAATGTGATATTAATAGACTAAGTATTCTGTGACTCACTCAAATCTCGTTCTATTGCAGAACCGGTTTCGTCCTTCTATCTCGTGTAGACTTCTCGTAGTGATGACTTGTCTCGTGTTGTCCAGCTTCCAACCCTCAGTTTCTCAATCACAACACTTGGCCAAGTCCCGGCCAAACGTCCCTAGCTAATTGGCCTAGCTTTCCGGCCCCACACTTTAACAGACTGGCCTAGCTACCGGCCCAACACCTTAACAGACTGGCCCCGAAACTACGTTAAGCTCCAGTATATATCCCATCCATTGCTTCCTTGTTGTCATCTCCAAAGCAAACCAAAGCAAAGCGAGTTCCGTGTTCCGCGTTTAACGAACTCTTCGCGTGACCTCGCTACAATTTCCGTGTTTATACCGTACTTCCTTGTCCGTCTTACTGGTCAAAACCCTAACATTCAAAATACTATTTCTAATAACTAAAATACTAAAACATATTCCTGCAAAACATAACATTACCGGAGCCCCAAAAAATGTCGTCCTCGACATTTGCCCTACATCTGAGGGTAGTCCTTAACAGGTACCCCCACCACAATCAATTTATTCATAACATATATCCTTAAAGCTAAATAACAAATAATCAACGTTAGTATCACTGTCCAACCCCCTAACAAAATGGTGCATCGGCCGGGGGCAAAATGAGCAAACCAAAGTATTTCAGTCTATAGTTAGAGTCACGTATTATT
>JAGFPH010001735.1:104236-122474 GCA_018207615.1 Philaenus spumarius
CCCCAAAAAATCAGTTATTATTAGTCTGTCTGTATGTATACAAAGCTAGAGAGAAAACTATTTGATTGATTTCGACATAATCCACTTATATTTCCATACATAAATACTGTAGTAGGCCTAATGGTACACAAAACATCAGGTAACTACTCGCACCCGATCAGCTTGGAAGCGAGCCATTCTACCAATTTTCACCCAATGGAAGGGGTTTGGGGGGGGGAGGTTGAAAATTTGCCAAAAAACTTTTTTTGCAATAGCACGAAAACTGTAGATTTTTTAACTACCATTAGATGGGAAAGTTTTAGTTTAAGAAAACACCTTTTTTTAGACCCCATATGTTCTTAAACCTTGAAAGTTCTTAAGATTCCATGTTACGGAAGAAAAAAATGCTAGAAATTGAGCCCAAAGACTCTTTGTAACATAAGAATGAGTCAAAAAGATTCACGTCCTTTCAAGGGAGAGTTTCTAGTATCTTAACAGAAAATTTTGAATATAAAATATCATTCGTGCAAATTTTATACAATTTTCAGAAACTGTTGGTTTTTTTTAAGGATTTTGAGATTATGATCACCTCTTTTTGGTCACGACCTTGGGGGGTTAGTTATAGCATAGATAATGAATAATAAATAGATCTTGCATCCATACGGGGGGCTGTGTGCCGGAAAAAAGGTTGTCGCAAAAATAGTACTTAATCGCGCCGCGAGGTAGTGCTAGGGAGAAATCATTGGTAGCATTGGTGTTTCATACAGCTTCCGTCGTTTCCCCAATAGATAACGACACTATCGTCGAATTCCAGTGGAACAAAATATTGCATTGGATCAGAGTTCTATTAAATTATCCAAATACAATGGTTATAGTGGGTAAAGTTTAAAAAATGTATGTTTTTTTTAAGGAAACCCCTCTAAACCTTCCCTTTTGGAGAGGGCGGAAAGGCGTTGAATTTGTTTACTTATTTCCTTCGTTAAAAAGAACCTTATGCCAAATTTAAAGTTTCTAGTATTTCTTTTATTTTTGGATTTTTCCGAATGAGGCTTTAAAGAAAATGTATTTTCTAAGCTACAACTTTCTCATTTAGTTAAATTAAAAAAAAAACACGCTTTAATAGCAAACCGAACTAAAAAGTAGGGGAAATAGTTATAAAAAGGGGGGGGTGCTTGACATCAATTCCTATAAATATTTCATTAGTAGCTATTAAAACAAACAGAGTTTTTAAAAAAATATAAAAAAACCCCCCCCCCCCCCCCCGCTTTTTACAGTTATTTTCTAATTTTTAGATCGGTTTGTTATCAAAGCGAGTTTTTTAGTTTTTTTTAACTATAATTTATTTTTTTATTTTTTAGTCTCAAAACAAAAGTAATTGTAATCAATAGACTTGATTTTATGTGTGTCGTATGTGTGACAATAGATTTAAAATTATGTATGTAAAATTTAGGAAGGTATGTAAATTATTGTATTGTCATCGGTCCTTGACACATGTGCAAATGTTAACGTTAATCAGACGTCTTTAAGTTGGTGAAAATTACGTTGAAAGATTCTGTTACATACAGGTCGAGCTAATACAGGCCTAAAGCGTGTAATTCTACTTTATAGCTCAGTTTGCTATTAAAGCGTAACTATAGTTTATTTTAAACATTTTTGGACTTCTAGCCTCTAGGATTGTATAATAATATTAAAATTTGTTTATTACCTTATATGGTCCGTCACAATCCTTGTTTGTATGTTTTTTTCAAATTACCGATTTCGACATATATGATGTCATCATCAGATCTTCAAACACAGTCATAATAAATAAATACACGTAACACACATTATAAAAACACTTAAACAAAAACACTACACAAGTTTTTAACATTTACACGGAAATAATTTATTTTCTTATTTTTCAGTCACAAAACGGAATCAAAAGTAATTATAATCAAGAGACTCGATTTTTTGTATATCGTATATATGACAGTAGATTTAAAATTATGTATGTAAAATTTAATGGGGTATGTAAATTATTGTATAGTCATCAGTCCTTGACACGTGTGCAAATTTTCAAGTTAATCAGACGTCTTTAAGTTGGTGAAAATTACGTTGAAAGATTCTGTTACATACAGGTCAATCTGAGCTAATATAAAAATCGTGTTATTCTACTTTTTAGTTCGGTTTGTTATTAAAACTTGCTTTTTTAAACTATAAATTATTTTCTTATTTTTTAGTCCCAAAACGGAATTAAAAGTAACGTAATTGTAATCAAGAGACTCGATTTTTTGTATGTGTGACAATAATGAGTGAAGGGAATTATCCATTTTCAAAAAAAATTTAATAAATGTTCAACACAATCATGTTTTAGAGAGGAAAAAGCAAGAGAAAATATAGTAATGTACAGGTACACACAGACAGGAAGTCGCTGCAACAAATTATTTGGGGGAAGGGGGACAAAATCTAATATTTCCCAAAAAAAATTACCAGATTTTCAGACATCCCAGAGTCTGAGGCCCTTACATTGACAAAAATGTATGTCTAAATAGCGTTTATAAGCTATTTTGAGTATAATAACCATAAAAAGGGTGTAGCTGTAGGTGTAACCATTAACACCACTGTAGGCTGCAAAGAGAATTATGATTTTTTTCAATGTCACAATACTAGGTAGCCTATTCAGTCTATTAGTTCATAAATGCAGTAGAGCCTTACAAGTGAGATAACATCGAACAATATCTGGAGTGATCAGGGTAGCTCAGTTGGTAGAGTGTTACCACGGAAAGGTAAAGGTCCTGGGTTCAAATCCCTGTCTTTGTCCATGTTTTTCACTTGTAATTTAATTAAATCTAAATTTTACAACGTTTGACTATTTTATAATTTTTTATAAATTATGTCAACATGAAATAAAAAATAATACATATTTGTATCTTTAATCAACTCCTATAAAAGCGAGTGTAGGTACGAGCGAACATACATGGAGTAACATTTAATATAACAGCTGATTTCACCCATCATCTGTGAACCCAGTGTATATTATAGTTTGAGGTTATGTTTACAACTTCAATCATTATAATGTCTTGTGAAGTTGATTTTTTTAAATATGAGCTAAATAACTAATGTATGCTATAATATACATTATAATATTCGCTTTGAGGTTATAAACTATTTATAAATACAACCTTTTATCATAAATATATTTTGTATACAAATTTAAAGAAAATATACATATTCCTTTAGCTTAGGAAACATTCCTACATCTAAACAGCTGATTTCACCCATCATCTGTAATACACAAACCTAGCACAGATTATACCTTAGGGGTTATGTTTACAACTTTAATAAATATAAGTCTTGTAATAATAATAACTTCTAAATCATTTGATCTATCAATATGAAATAAAAAGAAATTAAAAGATAATATTTTTATCTTTCTTTAAATAACAATAACATACATAAATAAAATTTTTTTACAAATATTCATAAAGTTTTATAATCCTTATAATTTTGTACTCATTTACCAAGTTAAAAATCCCTGTCAGCATATTTAGGTAGGCCTAGATAAAGTGTGTTGTTTTAAAATAGTATTTTGTTGAATGATGTATTGCCATAGGTGTAACCAGAGGGGGGGTTTTGGGGGTTATAACCCCTCCCCCCCATTGTAAAAAATATTTTGCACTTTGTTTACATTAAAATACAAAGCTCTTAAGAATAACTTGTTTTCAACAACTATGCAAATGTCAAGGTACAATAAATTATCAATATAATATTGCTAACATTATCTTTGGTCTAATTGGGCACAGGCACTTTATTTTATATAGATGCAGTGTAGTGTTTCAAAGTATAGTGTTCTAGAGGCAGCACACGGAGTTTTGTCCGCCACAGATTATTTGCCGTCGCCGTCATTTCAACAGTGGCACGAAGGAGAATATTTTAGCATAGGCCTACATATTGGTCGGAAAAATAAACAATCAGTTTATTTACCACTGACGGGAGCTGTGCAGCCGCTAGCTGCCACTATAATCGACGGATTTTCCACCGAAACAATGACGAACATGACCAAATGCACGCCAATTTTCCTTATTTTAGTATTTTTTCGTAGAATTCTATCCTTCAGCCGCTTGTAAAAACCGACTTTCTTAAATAATTGAAAAATGTTTCTTCTAGTTCCTCAAATCAGGAAACACAGTGTAGAATACTCCAAAAGCTTTTCTTCTTCTTCTTTTATTTATTGATTGGATGAACCCAAATATGTATATTTTTTCTCTTCCTTTTCAATCGGTGATGGAATAACAATAAAGCGAGAGTTGCTCTTTGTTCATGTCAATAAAACATTTAAAAAAATATATATTACTTAACACACTTCATGATTGATGAACTAGACACTTCAGTTTAATGAATCCCAATAAGGATATTAGACGGCGCGGCGTCGGAAATTTTACCGCTTGCACACTTTAAATTTTATGACAATCCGCAGCCGACAAAAAAACGCCGTGTGTGTTCCAGGCCTATGGGGTTAGAGGAAGCGCACGGAAAGATTTGGCGGGGATGAGTCATGGTTGCTATTCTAAAATGGGCCTGAATCACAATTATTAGAAGTCGAAAAGTATACATACCTATATCATTTTAAAGTACTTTTGGGAAGCCTAAAATGTGTTATGTGTTATTTTGCATCTTAATTTAAAAATTGTCTATGCACACCCCCCCCCTCTCCCCCGATTGTTGTAACCCCCTCCATACGCTCGTCCTGGTTAAGCCTATGTGTATCTAATTAATCCGCCTGTGATTTTTCATGGGGGTTTAAACGTCTTGGGCTGTGTTTTGTTTGGGAGCTGGGAGCTGCGAGCCGCGAGGATGAGTTGTATGTGCCTGTGAGGAGAGAGAGAGAGAGAAAAGGCGCTATGTCGCGTCGGTGCGTGCGCGTGTCAGTTAGCTGTTCAACGAGTGACACAACATTGGAACTAAAAATGCGTTTCTGACAAAACCGTTCAACCGATTTGTTTGAAATAAACTTTAAAATTATTCAAAAAAATTTGCCCTAAAAATGACTACTTGTTTTAGTCAAATTTTGACTTATTTTAAAAGTTATTAATTGTAAAAATTTATTAAGTAATGTTTTTGAAAATTAGAAAGCATAGCGCCTTTAACAACTTTATACTGATTACAAAACAGTTTTATTTTTTCAAATCGGATAAAAAATAAATGAGTAATCAGTAAAATTAATTTGGCCACGACGGTGCTGCTATCTATTGGGCTAAAAACAACTTTTTTTGTACTGTTTAGCCTTAACAAATATGTCTACATTTAGTAATTGTTATAATTGTACACATTAATCGAGTTAAAAAACCCCCCTCAGCATAGTTAGGTAGGCCTAGATAAAGTCTGTTGTTTTCTTTTAAATTATGTGAATCTAATTAATCTGCCTGTGATTTTTTACAGAGGCTTACTATTAAATCATCAGAAACGAGTTCTGTAACACCAGTAGTCCTGTCAATCTGCCAATACACTTCGAAATAACAATTAAACATTTCATTAGAAACTGTTATTTAGAAGTTTTTTTAATGCTAGTTAAACAATTGATTTTACGATTTTCCCAACGGCGGCTGTGACATACATCCAATTATTTTTAGTAGCAAAACGTGTCCAATTCAATAAACAGTCGTTCCAATTACACAAGTTAATTGGAGAAAATAATCGGTAAACTGTCTCGCAACAATCTGTGATAAAAAATAATCAGGATTATTTCACGTAGACAAGAGAGCAGTTTTTGGTCTGTGATTTAGCAGAATGAAGATTTTAATTGTAACAAACACGTTTCATATTTTTCCTATGTCTTGGAAGGATTTTTTTTAGAAATCTTAACCAAGATATAGGCATACATTAAAACCTTGATAGTTTGAAGTGAAGAGTAAAGTATAAAGAATCTTTATAGACCAGGATCTTTGTCTGACCAGCTGTGCTGCGCGTAAATGCCAAATTTATTCATATCTTGTAAGATTGTTATTAAATCCAAACGCTGATATGGAAATCTATTGAATAAATTGCAATATTGGGCTCGAGTAGGTGTTTTATACAGGGGTGTCCCCGAATTCTCTGCTCCCCCTTTGTGGATTTGTTCTTGGGTTCGAGACAACATATTTCACAATATAGCCTAAACTACGGTGCTTACTTTTTCGTCTGTCTGTCTGTATTTTGTACAAAATAATTTGTATCTAGAGAACGGTTTGACCGATTGAGTTTAAACTTGACAGGAAGTTACACCTGACAAAGATCTATTTTAAGAAAAATAAGCAATTATATCCAGTCATGCGTTTCAAAATGGCGGCCGTTTGAAAATTTCAAACCTAAATTACTCAAAAACCGTACATTTTAACAAAAATGAAAAGAGACCGTTTTTGTAGCCCTTTTAATTCCATATCGGATGGTGTAACTGTAAAAACAATCGGATGAAGGATAACAGTTAAGTTGAAAGATAAAGACAGCATATGTACATACAATATTGTTGTGTTTACTGTGTTGGTATAAGTTGCTGGGTTGAACAAACCAATTATTACACATAACTACTAACTATTATCCTTCACTCGATTGTTTTGACAGTTACACCATCAGATACAGAATTAAATGGGCTACAAAAAAGATGTCTTGACATTTATTGTTTAAATCTACGGTTTTTGGGTAATTCAGGTTTGAAATTTTCAAACGGCTGCTATTTTTAAACATATGGTTTGATAAAATCGCTGATTTCTCTTAAAATAGATCATTGTTAGGTTGAACTTCATGTCAAGTTTGACGCCAATCGGTCAAATCGATCTCTAGATATGAATTATTTTGTGAAAAACATACAGACAGACGAATAAGTAAGCACCATAGACCCATGTTTATACTGTAAAATATGTTTGTCTCGATCCCAAGAACAAATCCACAAAAGAAGTGGGGACACTCTGTATATCGTTAAATTTTGTAGAGACGCCTATTCTGTATTTAAGAATAATAACACAAATTCTCTCACATATACGTTAATCAAATGCGTTTGAACGACACAGTATTCATCCTCAATAATAGTTGCATATTAAGCAATCCGGTAGCTTCGGACAATTGAAAGGGTTCACCAATCCAATTTGCAGGTGTACAGAAATTGTTTTATCACACCAAATTTCCCCAGAATACACTTTTTTCAGTAAAAATTTCCCCAATCGCACTTGGCGATATTATACGCATTCATATTGTTTATAATGTGACTTCCTGTTAAATATGTAGGCCTACTTAAGAAGCCTTATAACCCCACCCCTCACCTAGTGATGTGGGCCAGGAATACTCCCTGTTGGAAGGAAGTTTATAAATAGAAATAGTCCCAAAGCCTTGATAAGTTCCCAAAAAGTGGGAATTTATGAAAAAAACATGTAAAGTATATAAGCTTTTTAACGAATTTCCTTAGGAAAAATGAGGTATTCAAAAATTGTCAAATATAAAAATCAATAAATATGAACAATGCTTTATACCTTTATAGAAACATAATTACATGTCATTGTTTACTTCTAATTTTAAACATTTTCTGTATTTCTTCGATAGTGAAGTTGCTGTTGATAAACTTTAAAATATTCAAGAAAGGAATTATTAAGTTATGGTCAATAGGCCGTTCAGGTAGCCTAGTTTTTTGTTTTAAACAGTTTTGTTATTTTGATTCACTTCTACGCTGACTTTTTCTTCCAAGCATTGGATCCAGTCGGTTTTGTACGTGACTGAATAACATATGCAAATAAAATTATCTAGGGTGCAAAAAAATCTAGTGTATACAGAGACAGGGAAAGCTTATGGGTAGGTTTTGATGATACAAATACTAAAATAAGTCCCTTGTTATGGTTGAGGTCTTTAAGAGGAACATGCAGATGTTGCTATTAGAATTTTAGGTGCTCCAGTCACTTCTGCAGAAACCGAAAGAACCTTCACCACTTTCGCTTGGATACACAGCAAAAAAAGAAACCAACTGTATTCAGAAAGGGCAGCTAAATTGAGACGCTTTCCAGCAACAAAAGCGTCTCTTTAGCCCTACAGGGGTCGCGTCAATAATAGTTGTAAACGTGAAAAGTCGTGCAAGTTGGATTCCACCAGGTTTAGTAGATAGTTAAAAAACATTTCTAAAAATGTAGTTGATTGAGTAAAACGTTATTTAACCCTATAAAAGTTATTAGCTCATAAAGAAAAACATTTTCAGTAACAGAAAAACAAAATTCAACTTTAGGCCTACATAAAAAGTAGTAAACATTTTTTTAATAAATGTAACAAAGTTTCTTAATTTAATTCTAAATAGAACTGTATAAAAATATTTATCAATTTCAAATTTCTTATTTTGAAAACACCAGTTTGTATGTTCCTACTACAAGACTGCTAACAAAACTAGGCCTAGTTTGAATAGTAATTCAAGAATATATCCTTTGCCCAAAAATGAAATATTATTATAAGAAAGGTTAGAGAATAAATCAAAGAACTGAACTTTATACTTGTAAATTATAAATTATTATTTCATAAAAATATTTGACTTAGTTTTAATTGAATTTCACAAAATATTAGATCAAACGAATTAAACTTCTCACGGACGCATCAAATACGACGTTCAGTGTGAAAAACTATTGGGAGTGACACTTCGGATGCGCGAGAAAGTCGAGTTTAGCACTGTATGAACAAAACCATTAGAGTAAATATGGCTTGCTTTACACCAAATGAAAGATTGAACTTTGATCTATAAATAGATATAAACAAGTCAATTCAAATAATTCAAAGAGATATCTCAAAAGCAAAATGTGCTGTTTTATTGGTTGATATCTGTACAATTGCAAAGGTATACAGACAATTCCATATCTTTGGAACTGTACAAGTGACTTTTGATTGGATGGCAGTTTTAGAAAGTTAAAATCTTAACGAATCCAAAGGTATCTTTATATTATTGTCCAAATATTCCATTCGAATGGTAGAGAACTTCAAAGAAATGACTAAGTTGAATCTTTCCATATGATTTATTCGCGTGGTGTTCCAGAAAACTAATATTTTAAAACTATGATTACATATCTATACTTATAAAAGTCAAATACCATTGACTCATCACAGTTTCTCCAAAACCACGAGGCCTACAAACATGAAATTTGGCACTAATACTCTTTATAGCCTCTAGACGCGCACTAAGAAAGGGTTTCCGAAAATTCCAAATTTTAGGGGAGGTTTTGGGGGGTCAAAGTTACTAAATTACGATTTCTCAAAACCTACCGAACGGATTGGAATGAAATTTGGTATGTAGCTTCTTCTAAGGCCATAAGTGCACACTAAGATAGGGTTTCTGAAAATTCGAAATTTTAAAGGGAGTTTGGGGGGGGGGTCAAAGTTACTAAATCACGATTTCTCCAAAACTACCAAATGGATTGGAATTAAATTTGGTATGTAGCTTCCTCTAGGGCCATAAATGCTCGCTAAGAAAGGGTTTAAAAAATTCGAAATCTTAGGGGGGAGTTTTGGGGGGTTAAATTTACTAAATCACAATTTCTCCAAAACTACCAAACGGATTGGAACGAAATTTGGTATGTAGCTTCGTCTAGGGTCATAGATGCTAACTGAGAAAGGTTTTAAAAAAATTCAAAGTTTTAGGGGGGGTTTGGGAGGGGGTCAAAGTTTCTAAATCAAGATTTCTCAAACACTACTGAACCGATTGGAACGAAATTTGGTATGTAGTTTCCTCTAGGGCCATAGGTGCTCACTAAGAAAGTGTTTCAAAAAAATTGAAATCTTAGGGGGGGGGGGGGTGAGAGTGGGATATATTTACTATGAAGTGGTATAAATGACATGGTTTAGGACCTACGATTCATACCCTTATGACACACAAAATTACCATCATTTGTCGCATTTATTTCACCAAAATCATTATGCAATAGCGAAGCATTGCCGGGTCAGCTAGTGTAAATATACGTTTTAGAAAGAAATGTTAAATACAAAAATTAAAGTTTCAAACATTTCCTTTACAATGGTTTTAGTTTTATTGAGATTTGATAATTTTTAGTGGGTGAAATAATCAAATCAATCAGACCTTACCGTTGTGCCGAAACTATAGTGCCTTCTGCCGCTTAGAGTTTTAACATGTATTTTGTTACACAAGTCAAGTTTCACAGTGTATTTCATTCATATTTTTTACATTTCGTGTTGTTTTATAAGCGTTAGTTAAATATATTGTTCTAAAATATACGAAGATGTACGAATGTTTTCGAAGCTAAACGAATGTGTATCTATTTTTTAAATTTGTATAAATGAAAATATATTGATAATAGAACGTTGTATTCATATTCATATTACTACCCCAAAGATTTAAAAGACTTTCCTATTCATTTCTATTCATCTTGGCAGTAACACAGAATATTGTTCTTAACAACACAAACACAAATATTACTAACGTTAAGGGTTGCGTGGAAAAGACCAGTTGGTAGAACGATTACAGTACAGCGGCCAACTGAAGCATCCGGGAAGAGTGCGGATGTCATAACTGGGTAGTGAATGAGTTTGTGTGAAGGTATGAGAGGGGGGGAAGATCTTAAGAGCTCCGCTCAGTTTTTATAAGTAAAATACGAAAACCCCCGGTGGATTAGACAGAGACGAGACCTCTGTAGGGTTAGTATCCTTTGCCTTCTTTGCAACTACCGATAACTCCTATTGGTCCTTTGGGTTTTGCGGATGAATAAAATTTCGATATATCATTTAATGATAGGAATTGATAGGTAAAATGGTGCGGTACTTAACTGTGTTGTAATTTTGTTAGTTGTGCTCATGTATTATTGAGGATAATGACTTTGCCGATGAACGTTGGATTATTAAACATATGTGTGTGAAAATTTGTATTATTGTTGAATAATTCTTTCTCACTCGTCAAGTTTTAAGTTTAACTTAGAGGCTCGCAGTGGAAAAACTCGCTTTGCGGTCTCAGATTATGGGCGCTTTGCGAGTTTGCACCTCGACCTTACGGCCTCAGATCGTGTAATTAAGTGTTAGCAGGTGTCTAGCAGTGTTTCTGCTCTGTGGTGGTTATAGTTTGATTATTGTATCGTGTGCATCACTGAGATGGTGTCGTTGTCGATAAAATACGTTTGAGTTAGTAAACGTATTAGTTGTAAGATTTCGTGTTCCAGTGTTATTCTATCATGTTATAATAAATTGTCATTTCCATGAAAATAGTAGAGTATACAATAAACTGTTTGAATTTGCTTTGCTGCGGGGGTTGGAGTAAAGCAAGCAGGAGAGGAGATCTTCTAGTCCGATTTTTTTGTATATGTACTTTTTCTTATGTATGAAATCACATACTTTACAATCAGTCATGTCCTTCCACAATTAACCACCTGGCTGTTGAATCATAGCCTATGTTGTTCTTTTATGCCTATTTTTTTATATATAAACATATGAATTTTATAATTCTTTGATGAATTTTGTTCAACCTATCTGAAACTTATATAGTTTAAGCTATACTGCTGTCTGTCATGTAATAAGAATCTTTTCATCCGTGTTCCAGTTAGAAGATATGATAACGCAACAACCTGCGGATTAGTATGGACTGCCAACTTTGTAGCCTATCGTTGTCGGACGTGCGGCATCTCTCCTTGTATGTCTCTGTGCGCCGAGTGTTTCCAGAAAGGCGATCACGATGGCCATGACTTCAACATGTTCAGAAGCCAGGCGGGAGGAGCGTGTGATTGTGGCGATACTTCCGTCATGAAAGAAACAGGGTGAGTGTTGCGAGCGAATTAATATTTTTACCTACAAATTGTACTTTTTATTTACTCGTTAAATTTGTGTCAAAAGTGTGGATACACCCGGCAACTTTGTAAAGGGCTAAGGCGGGAAAATCAAATGTGTTTTGCATGCTTAAATTGTTTACTGTGTAAAATTCCCACGGACCTTTAAGAAACTCCCACACTTTGGGAAACATAATTTGTTGAGACATGGGAGTTTCCTGCAACAGATTGCCAAATATCCAGCGAAGTTCTTTGTGTGTAGCAGATTTCAGTTTTCCAGTTGTGGGATGGTCCTTAACACCTGTTTCTTCAAATTGTTTTTTATACTTTGAATTTAGATACAGGATAGCGATTCACATGAGAATCATTAAATAAGTTGCTTAATTCATCATAAGATCTCCTCTCGTCCAGTTTACCCCGGCGGTGTCTTCGGTCCTCTTGCGGACGAGACACGTGTGCTGTCAGGATGGTGGAAGAAGGAGGATCTTCAAGAAGTTGATAACAAGAATAGTTTAAACCATTCCAGATGACAAAATAATCTCTCTCTACTGTCTGACGTTGTAACTAAACTAAAGCATAAGGCAAAGTCAGGAATAGCTCCTTGAAAAATGAGTCTAACCTCGGATGTGCTTGCTCCAAGATTGTTGTTAAATAAGTTGGTCTCTTCCAACTTGCATCCCCCCCTTGTTTTACTCTAAAAACCTGTCTCAGCAATATATCATTGGCATGCATCCCTGCCTAACCTATACAATTATTTTATTTATCTATCGTTTCTACAAGATGGAGGTTTCCTGTCACACTAATGCGATCCCCATAGCCTCGCATCATTAGTATCGTAATACGCACTCGTTCACTTAACTGTATTTAAACAGTAACACAAGAACACACTTCTTAAGGCTCGGCAGGAGTGACAAAGTATTTCTGAGTCGACTGCAGCGCTCCAAGTGGCAGAGCTGTACACTACTAGCATTGAGTTTGTGTGCGTTTCATTCTTCCGCTAGCAAATATAGGGCAGCTTCATAAAGGCGGAAAATAGACGGCTCCAGATGTAACCTTGACTGTAAACGTACTGAAATGCACATGCGTGACAATGTGTTATTAAACACAGCTTTCTCTCACACATTCAAAATTAAGGGATAGATAACATTTTTCTAATATTGCTCCACGAGCAACAAGTTGTTGTGATAACCACCAGAGTGCAGGCTAAACATTCGAGTAGGAACACAAATTCGGCGCTTAAACGCTTAAATCACAATAAAGCAGATTTTTTTTGTCATAAATGATCGAAGTTTATTGAAATTACCTTTATTTGAAAATGGAGAGCTTTTTACATTTTTGACATGTGCATTATTGAATAAGAAAAAAATCACATACTTTGATTTTGAGTTACTTAAAATGAGTTGCCATTTTATACTGTGTTGAGATAGAGACGTCTTGTCTTCACTGTTATTACTTCTTTTGTCAAAACCTTTAAAAAGAGACGTCACTCGATGGATCTTTACATTTATGATTTTTTCGATGTCCCCAAGATCCCCCATTTCGGTGATATGGACGAAGTTTTGATACTAACTAAAAAGTACATTGTTGATGGTATTAATGATAAGTGTTTAGTAAACGTGTGAAATTCCTTAGAAGTAAAACATTCAACTATTAAACGATAGAATAGTTTAACAAATAAATAAAGATAAGTGGTAATTCAATTTGAAAGAAATGGAAACAACGCTTAGTATAACAGAGAAGGCAAAGTGATATCTGCTTAGACAGCCTTGAATGTGATAAAAATACTTTCTCCTTTAATTGTTTGAAGCAGTTTTGTATGGAAAAATCATGTGTGTATAAAAAACATAAAACCATGACCTACAAAAATAAATTTGTTTATTAATTGCCATAGCAACTGCATAAAAAAACAGCTGATTCGGATTTCCAGCTTAGAAACACAATTTTAGGTTAGGCCTAGGTTATTTTACTTTACCTGGTTTAACGGCAACATACATGATGTTTTTGCGCACATCTATGACACAGTAGCTTTCAAATGATATGAGTTTCATTCATCTCCCTTCTAAGAAGTTTTTAAAGTTCAAAATTTAAAAAGAATTAATGTAGGATCTTAACTAATTAAACACAAAATAATTGGAAATATCAGAAGCACCAATTCACAACAGTTATTCAATGCAAATTTCTATCAAAGTTTTCAGTTTAAATAAGATTATAGTATTGTTCATCTTTTCAAATATTTAATTATATTTCTATATATACATCACTTTGGATTTATTTCAATAGTTCTCACGGCGAAGTTGATCGGGTTGGCTTTTACAAATTTCTAACGTATATTAAATTATTTTTTTTAAAGAATGTTTTTTTTTTTAAATTAACTAATGGTTGTAAAAGAAATTGTTCAAAATATATTATAAAACGAGGTTAAGATTAGTATTTGATTGTTCTGAAGAGAATGTGTAATAATTTCAATATTGATATTAGTTCGTAGCACAAGTATAGTTTCTAAGCTCAAATTGCTTATATAAAATGAAGCCTAAGTTCTTTTTAGTTCAATTTTAAGTGTTTCTAAAAGTTAATGGTTTTGTAGGCTTTTGGATTTAGTACTAAATTTACTGGATACTTATCACTCTTCGATTGATGGTTTTAATAGATGATACGTGCACTTTGAAACTTTACCATAACTCACAAAACACGTCTGTTTACTTTTTAACGTCTCTACTTCTTCTTCTTCTGTGGGGGGTCCAGAACCTTATGCACATTCCAGTAGAGCTGTAATTTTTGTATGGAATACTGTTGGGTTTCCCCTCATCGGCAGCACACATTCCTTCATTGGGTTTCCACCACAGATTCCTGCATTTGAACTCCCTTTTGTTTTTGAAACGTCCATGTACCATTCTAGTTCACACTCAGGGAGGGATCTCTTTCCTTCAGACCATTCTTCGCGATCCGGTATTACCACTCGGAAAGGTTTCGAGAAGGAGTACTTGATCTTCATGTGGTCAGAGATCGTGTCCAGAACAACTCGCTTAGCGTCACTTTTAATCGGCATCCTTTTTTCGCTCGGTGATGCCGTGTTCTCATTGGCTGATGTAGTCTATGACTACGGTACTGTAGGCTGGCATTTTGGGTCTAAAAAAAGTCTTTTTTGAAAATTGATAACACTTTTCTGCCTACGATTCATAAGACTGATAATTATAATTTAATAAGTTGTTTATCCTTGTTTACTATTGAAGTTTGGGTTTGAGAATGAAAATATGTATTTATCAGCAATTTCTTGGATGCGTTTTTTACACATTCGCTATTTCTAATGCTACAATAAATTTTAACTAGTCAATTATTATTATCGTATACTTAGTTTAAATTACATAAAGGATTCACTATTGCAAACTAATATTTTTAGAATTTCTACAGACGTTCTTTTTTCATTCGCCAGAGATAAAACATCGAAATCTTCCTAGCAACGGCATAGTTACACCCATTGTTCCCTTGGTTACGGCATATCAAACATGGCCGTTTGATTTAGTTTCCTAATTCTGATCGTAACTTTCCAAAATGTTTGCTTTTTATGTTTGAAATCATTTGTGACATTTCAGTAAAGAAATAATGATTTTAGACAATATTATTGTGTTTTTATATATGCAATTTGAGTTCGAACTATCTGATGAGTTTTTAATATTCGGCTATATACAGTTTTGCCTTTAGTTAATTTAGGCCTAAATTAGATCTGTTGTGGGTACATTACAATAGCCTATGCGTTTTTCTAATTACATAAATTTTGATATAAAGGGTTTGTACTGTTGTACTAAAAAAAGGTACTTTAGATTACAATGTTTACCTATTAATATAATGATTGCTTTGTAGGTTTTGTGATCGCCACGGGCCTAAAGCACAAGTAAACAAACCATCAGCACCTTCGGACTTAATGTGTGTAGCTGAAGCTGTAATGCCCAGAATTATACTGAGGCTAATCCAACATCTTAGAGAAAACAGGTACAGTGTAATTAGTCAAACTATATTATAATTTAAAATATTTGTTGCAACTTTAACTGATGGTTTAAACATTGTAACTGAGCATTGATAATTACGGTGAAACTTACTACTATAAATATAATAATTTGTTGGTACACCTGTGCATGGAGTGTTTCCTCTGTCTTTCATTAGAAAGCGCTAGTAGCAAAGGTAGCGACTAGTGAAGAGAAAGCTTTTTGTGTTTTACAGTTTGCAAGAACTGCATCTGCAGTTACAACACAACGTGTGTTCCGTATTAACCCTTCCCGCTCTGTAGACGAATATAACCGCTAAGTTTGAATTTGCTCAAAACGCTGTGGACAAATATACTCGCTTTTAAATGAGTGTATTGTCAGGACTAAATAGTTTTCAGTTTTGCCGCTTGAGTGCAGCAGTTATTGGGTAAAATATCCCTTGGTTAAAAAACATAATGGCGGTCGACTCCGAACTCCGACTGTTGTGGGAGGAGCACCTAAGTTGGCACGCTACACCACTCGTGCTCTTTTTCAAACTACGTTAACGTTGTAGATGAACTCGCGAGTCAGATCCATGTGGAACTGTACTGTGGTCGTTGTTTTATTGTTTTTTGGCAGACAACACTTTATGGCAAGGAGAGAAAAGGGCACTGGTAGATGTGTTGTTTGCGCTCAACAAGGAATTGCAAAAGGAACGATCTACCTTTGCGAGACCTGCACCGCGCGGCCCCGATGTATCAAAGGGTACCATACCACACCCTGAGCTGTAAAAACAATGTAACACAACCATGGTTATATGTTCTTTTTATTTCAATTCTTACAATATTTTATAATAACCTAACTACACAATACATAATAAAGCAGTGTGGGTTTCACGAGCTTGATTCTTTCTAATTTTGCAGTGTTTTTTTTTTACTTATTTTGCTGTCAAATAAACCAACTTTGATTAAAAAAACTATTTTTTATTCCCTTGTCTCATTTTTTTGGTGTGAAAAAATCGGAAAAAAAATAAACGTTGACTTATTGAGAACTTTTTGGAGGTATGTAGCATTACAGTGTGAGCGGTCCGAAATTTCCGTAGCACGAGAAGAGTTAAGTGATAACATCCGTAAATGGTATCATCACTTTGAAGATGCCGGCTGTCTTTGCAAAGAAATAACATCCGTAAATGGTATCATCACTTTGAAGACACCGGCTGTCTTTGCAAAGAAATAACATCCGTAAATGGTATCATCACTTTGAGGACACCGGCTGTCTTTGCAAAGAAATAACATCCATAAATGGTATCATCACTTTGAAGACACCGGCTGTCTTTGCAAAGAAATAACATCCGTAAATGGTATCATCACTTTGAAGACACTGGCTGTCTTTGCAAAGAAATAACATCCGTAAATGGTATCGTCACTTTGAAGACACCGGCTGTCTTTGCAAAGGAAAGAGTACGGGACAACCAAGAGTGGCTGAAAAAAAATCAGTTCGGAAGGCTAGTTGCGAATTAGCAATTATAGTGATGTCTCCTGGAGAGTTTTAAGGAGTCGCTTACAACTACGTCCTTATCGTTTGCAGTTGTTACAAGCTCTAAAGCCTACAGACTACGGTTTACAGTGAACACTCATAATGTGCGCCCCTGGGGGTCAGCAAATACCCACAAAGTGGTACAGTTGCAATAAGGCTTCTCCAAATTGAATGTGTTTTGTGCCATATCCCGGCGGAAAGTCTATATGGGCCTTTATTTTTTGCCTGATGTTTCTTATGTTGATGCGCTACGACCAGGGCTCTTTATTCAACTGGAAGAAGCTGAATCACAGAACTTTATTTGGCAGCAAGATGGTGCGCCGTCTCACTGGTACAACTCTGTACGCGATTGCTTAAACAATGTTGTGGCCGACGACTAGATGGGCCGACTAGAGCTTGTTCAGCATGGCCTCCACGATCACTCGATGTGACGCCATGCAATTTTTACCTTTGGGGGTTCATAAGGATCTTGTGTATGCTACCAGCTGACCTACCTGAATTAAGAAACAGGATTGAAGCAGTTGTTACTCCAGCCACACTGAACAAGGTTTGGGACGAACTCGGCTATCGACTCTATGTGACGAACTGTTTGAGTTGCTCTTTCGTTTCATGTATTATTTATAATTGTAAGTTAAATGTAATAAATACTACAAATTCTAAAATTCACCGTTATATTTTGCTTGTATAAGTGTATTTATAATATTATTTGAATTATAGTACAATACGTAAAAGGAATTTTATGTACAGGGTGATTCAGTAAAGCGTAGCGGGCTATGTAGATTCAGATTCTACATGCAAAAATAAGTCGAAAATTTAGAATAAAATTTTTTCGATTTCGGCTTAGTTTAGCCGTAATCCGCCATTTTGTTTTTTTACAAAAACTCACTGTAACTCTGGAAATAGGTAAGATATCGACTTCAAATTTGGAATAAGCATTTTATATGTTACGATTAACAAGTGTACCAAACACAAATAATTAATTTTTATAATTTTCAAAATGGCGGCCGTTACAAATTTTTAACGTGG
>JAGFPH010001735.1:196720-211581 GCA_018207615.1 Philaenus spumarius
AAATAAAAGTGTTTTGGTTCATTGTAGGCCTAACCTAAAATTATGTTGAGTTTTTGATTCATAACAGTTGTTTTATTTATAATAATATGCAACAACCGATGTTTAAATTGAATTATAATATAGTAGGCCTAAGCATGTTTTATTGATTTTTGTTTGTGTTTGCTTTTAATTTGTCAATCTAATCTAAAAAGCTATTGGTTTTGAAGAATAATAAACTGATTATAAATTTGCTAAAGTTGCTATGGTAATGAATGTAAACAAACATGTGTTACTAAGCATTTTATACGAACAGCTGTTTTTGAGCGCTATGGTCTTGAGTCCGTACAAAAGGGCTGTTTAGTTTTTTTCCAAATTTGAAACTTTTTCGGGAAACTTTTCAAATTTTTCTTTATATAAAAACCTAGTTCGGACTATTACGAACATTTTAAAACAAAAAATTGCCAAATTGGTCCAGCAGTTCTCAATTGATGCGATTTCAAAGAAATCATTTTTATTATATAGATTATGTAAAAAATACCACGATTAAAATAGCATTTTTTGTAGACGTTTAGAAAAAAAATCGTAGAATCACTTAGAAACAAAGTGTTAAAATAATTGTTGTGTAACTTTCTTAGTATTTAATTGCTCTATTTGACTAAAACAGAAAATATTTATTTAAAAGCAAATTAAAAGATAATTTTTAAATTTTTAAGAAATTAAAAAATCATTTCTTCAATCTTAATGTGTGACATAGGATATCTCAAAAACTGAAAATAATTTACCCATGGTAAACGTAATTTTTCTTTTTATTACACATTGAACTATAAAAGGGCCAATTTTAAAACAATTATAATGGAAAATAATCATTTTAAAGTAAAATAAACCGCGATAGTTCATGGTCTATTTCCCTTAACTTAGCCAATTCTTCACTCATTGTCAAATTAACTTTTTATTGTGTCAAAATTGACACAATAAACAATAAAACTACACTGATTAACTAAGTAACAATTTAAATTGGATAAAATTTACTTAACATAGTTCAACACAAAAGCGTACACAAAATATACACGAAGGCGATGATAACCACCTTGGTTTTTCGCCTTAAAAACAAAATATACACGATGAATCACAATTTGAACAGCTGACACGACTGTCTCAACTAAGAATGTAAACAAACAGCGTATCTGTTTGACTACATTACAATGCAGCCTTGATTTCGGTATTTTATATAAAGTTATCTTGTAATAATATTAGAATAGACTAGCTGCTTTTGTGTGTTTTTAAAAACATAATTTAAAATATCAAATATTTTTATAACAATTCATTTCATGATTATTATTTGTAAACACATTAAAATACTGAAAACTAAAGCTCGATCTTCGCATCGTATGTGCGGACTATAGATCGTCCGCACGGTCCTTATAGCGTTAACAACATTTAAGTCTCATTAGACCGAAAACCATAGATTGTACACTAGTTTAGAACATATAAATCATTTTAAACCTGTGTCGGAATGAGTCCGACAGTGGAGCGCAACGGCAAATTAGCGATGTCTGACTGAGTTCGTCTATGGAGCGCAAAAGGTTCTTCAAAAGGTTTTCAATGCACTCTCTGAATCGTGTTTGTTAATTTATTCTAAGTATATATTTATATACTAAAATCAAGCAATAGCAAAGCATTTTCGGGTTCACTATTTCTTAATAAAATATGAACAAAAAAAAAGTAAATGTGTGCGGTCGTGGGACCCTCGTCAGGAAAGAAGTTTATCGCGCTTTGTCTTTTCAATTCTTTTACCAGCCTTAACGGCAACATACACGCATAACTTTAATCTTTCAATTGCCGTTTATTATTAGATTGTTTTTTATACAAATATTTACTGTTTAATGTTATTATAATAAAGGTGTAGAATTAATTATAACATTGAAGCTAAGATGGTAAACACAGTAAAATGTCCATTCATTGTAAATACAGTCAATAAACATAAAATTTTCGTTCGTCAGTCTAGGCCTAACCTAAAATTATTGCGTGTATGTTGCCTTTAAGGCAGGTAAAATAAATTAAATATACACACAATAATTTTAGGTTATGCCCAGACTGACGAATGAAAATTTTATAGCAATCAATTTGGTAACGCTTTTTTGTTACTTGTATTTTATAATATGTCATTGCCATAGCAACCTATTAATAACAGTTTTTTTCGCTACGCATTACATTTTCTTTCTATTTGTTAACTTCTACTGCAACCCGCGTTAAGGAACTTCGTTCCAAAAGTAAGGAACTGTAAGACAGGTTTGAAACTCATTGAAATGGGGAAGTTTATTTCTTCCCTCGTTTTTGTCACAAGTTTAAAATATTCATTATAAAAAATTGTTAATTTTTAATGAAATTTGTAGCATTATCAGAAGATAGTATAAAAAGAGCAATTAATTACAAACTGGAAAAATAGACTGTTAAGTGCATTTAACTTCCAAACAAATTTTACCTTGATGTTTCAAGTTTTTTATTGGGGGGTACTTTTACTTTTAACTTCCCTCGCCCAATAGTGTTATGAATAAGGATTAATTAAATAATTGTGTGTTGCTATAGCAACCGTCATTTGATTACTTTGAGTACATGGCCACTTCATAATTGATTGTTTCGCAAACCGTTTTTGAATTAAACAATACTTCACACTTTTGATAGCAGTGGTAGGGAAACATTTTTCAATAAGTTTTGCACTGTAACATTTTTAATGATTTTGATAGTATAATAAGTACATACATGCATATTAGAAAATTAGTACAATTTAGTGTAATGCTTGATAAAAAAAACTTATTTTTTAATAACAGACAAATGTTGAAACTGTTCTTATTCAAAACGTTGTCAAATAAAACTACAAAAAGTGGAATATTTGTTTATTTTATAAAAAAAAACATCTACAAATAATTGATTACGTAATAAATACTGTAACTTAAGTTTAATAACACGAGTTGAAATACAATCACTGACTGCAATGATCAGTCGTCTGTAATAATGGAATCATCCGTTACGGTTTTGTATTGGAAAACCGTTTGATTTACTCCTGGAAAAGTTTCCTGCAGATACACACTGTAATCAAAGGTGAACACTTTAACACCTATATAGCCGCCGAACCACATGTTGCCTTTGTGGTACAATCCTATTCCCGTCAACAAAGTAGCAGGTTGCGGAGCTACGATCTGAGCGTCGAAGAACGGTACTGTCGTTTGTGCCGCGTCCAAGTCGATATCGGAGTACGTGAACAGAAGGAACTGGTCGTGTTTCGAGTCTATTTTCGATGGCGACAGGGAGTGCAGAGGGTTGTCGGGCGAACTTAACACCAGTTGGGTCCTGGAAAAATGCAATGTTATAGTTTTAGAGCACAATTTTAATTATGATTACATTATTTTTTTTAAATCAGTCATAAGTTCGTAAATATAAGTTTTTTTACAACTGAGAAAATTTATTAATGTGAAACACTCATTTTTCATATAACTTTAACACTTTTAACTCACTGTCAGCAGTGTCAGCCAATAAATTATAACTGAACCCCCCCCCCCCCCCTGCTGGGTCAAGTGTTTAACAAAATAAATATTTTTCAAAACTCTAGATCAAATTTTTGTAAAGTTTTGTATGACTTGTTAAGCACAGGGACTTTGTGAAAATAGACGTTCACAATAATTGGTCCCTCGCCAATGTCTTGGAATACGGCTCAGCATTGCCTTGAATGCATTCTATAACTCAATAGTTGTTCTAACAAACTAAATGTGCACTTTCACACAAAAATATTGTTGGCGCAATGTTTTTGTCACAACGGTCCGCGTAGGGTTGAAATTTCTTGTTAGAATATCAGAGCGGAAGTTACTTGTCATTTAATTCATTGAGTACGGGAATATACTGTTGTGTATTTTCAATATATTTTACATTGTAATATTCACATATTTAGATGGATGTTTGGTATATTAATTTTTGTTTTTCAAGAATCTTTATTTTATCTATAATCTTGGTTATCTAAATTCGGTCTGTGGTCTTATTTAATGATAGTTTAAATAGTTTATCTAAAACTATTTTTCTTTATTCCATATTTTATTACTAATTCACTAACAAGTTAAACCTACTGATAAATTGTTCACTGAACGTGACGGAATAGTGCCAAGATGATTTATTTAATTGTTTAGATTAAGTAGTTTTTTAGATTAAGTAGTTTTAAGTTTTAGTTTCGTTGAAGTTCTTCCGTTTGTTTTCCCCTTACATTGAAAAAATAAATGTTTTATGAAAATATAATAACGGTTAAACAAACCTTGGAGATTTTGTATTCGCATCTGTATTGTCATTGCTAATCCACAGGCTCTTCACTTCCGGCTCCTTGAGTAGGCCATTTGTAAAATTAAACGGCGACACTTGAACTTCTAAATTCACGTGCGTTCCCACCTTGCGGAACTTCACACCTGGAATAAAAACCAAATTAGCTGTTTTCCCCGGCTTTCAAACGTTTTGTTTTTCACTCAAAACGCGTTAGACGCACCTGTTACAACATGTCCTGCGGGCGCTTTCAGTTCGTCCAGATCGAAACCGCGTTCTTTGTACGATAAAGTCAGGTAGTCCGTTCCCTCTTTGGAGTCTCTTTTTATCTCATACGGGTCGACGGGTCGCCACTGGATTGAAGATTGGTTTACGTTGCCAAACGGTAGCATTTGACCTTCTTGAATTTGTAAGTGGACGATGCCGTTGTGTTTAGTGAATCGTATTCCAACCACCACTCTGAAAAATAAAATTTTCTTACTAAATAAAAGCGTAAGTTTTTATAGTGTGTTTTTGATTAAAAAAAATATAGTTGCATTTGTGAAAAAAGGTAGAATAAATTAACTTTATTAGGATTTTAGAACTGTATGTTATAAAACATAATGGACAAAAAATCAAATATTTAAACTACTTATACAATCACTTTTCTTCAAAACCATCTGTTTTTGTTCTTCAACTTCAAGACTGTGGTATTTGTTTATATTGGTGTTTACCACTAAAGCAATCTTAAAAGTAAATATTTACTTATTCTCTTTGATGTCAGACGTGACTGCCCTCAAATTAACGTATCTATCGGATTTGTTTGGGTCGTCGCAGATACAGAAACAGTACGAACAATGCCAGAACAACCAGCGCCACCAGCTGTCTACCTTGTTCTGGCGATAACAGCTGCCTTTGTTACCGAGCACACGACCATTCTCGTACGCTATCCAATCGTACCGTCGGGTCGACTTGCGAGGATCCTGGAAACGTGAAAATAAGTTTAAGTTATTGCAGAACCTGTTCGATCTAAACCAATATTAATAAATATTTTGATTAAAAAACTAGTTAATCCCCGTGAAAAATCACAGGCGGATTAATCAGAAATACATCATTTATACAGAATACTATTTAAAAACAACACACTTTATCTAGGCCTACCTAACTATGATGACGGTTATTTTTAACTCGGTAAATGTGTACAATTGTAAGGATTATAAAACTGTAGGAATATTTGTTCAATTTTTTATTAATGTATGTTATTATATATTTAAAGAAATATAAAAATATTATCTTTTAATTGCTTTTTATTTCATATGGATAGATCAAATGATGTAGAAGTTGTTAATATTATAGTGAAGAAATTAATAATCGAATAGGTATTTCTTCTTTAATTTTGTGTAAACGAATATTTTGATGATTCAAGGTTGCATTTATATACAGTTTATAACCTCAAAGCAAATATTATAACATACATTAGTTATATAACTCATATAAAAAAATCAACTTCATAAGAAATTATAATGATTGAAGTTGTAAACATAACCCCAAAGTATAGGCTAATCTACACTGGGTTTGTTTAAGTATTACAGATGATGGGTGAAATCAGCTGTTATATTATATGTTACTCATGTACGTACACTCGCTTTTGCAGGAGTTGATGAGATAACTTTTGGTCTAGACCAAGCACTTTATGTAAATTTAAAGTGGTGTACGGTAACATTTAATTCAAATATCAAGTACAATGTTGTATTACATTATAGGCCTTCATTGCTTTAACAAAAGTAAAAAATACTAATGATTGAACTTAGATTTAAAACTAGGGTGCAATATCCCACCAATTTTATTTGTCGACTGCACACATTTTCCCAACGTAGTTAATATTTTTCTACAACAACGCTTCCTCATTTACAAATAAATACAAAAGCATTATGCTCGGTTTGAAATTGAATGCCTCTTAGCTTGACTTTTACGACCGAGGTCATTTTATTTTTAAGATCAGATCACATACGATAAAACTTCAAAAAAAAAATGTATGTTAATTTAAAAAATTGGAGCTAATTCGAAAATACTAACCGCCTGACACACCCACATGTCCGCGTCTATAAATTGACAATCCACAATGTCTCCTCTGCACGCAGGCTGTTTACTGCAAAATTCGTTGTCGAAGCAACCGTGCTGTTTCGTGTAAGAGTAGTAACTGCAAGACTCGGCGCACGTTTGTTTTGGATTCATGTCAACCTCATTTTCAACGTAACCCTGGAACAGATATACAAATCTTATTAGAATTATTCATGTTTATATTTCCAAACTGGGATGACGTTGTACAAATAAGTCACAGTAACAGATCGACTGATAGTTGCATTCATCGTTTACTCGTATTGAGTTTTAATACGCAGCGATGACCCAACAAAAATTTAAATATTTGATTGCCAATTATTTCCCAGACATATTGAAATCCGAATTGTACTTGTAAACATAATAGTTTAAACACAAGTTGGACGAACAATGTTAAAAGGACATTAAATGTTATTTAAATGAGTACTTGTAATAAACGATGTGATTGGTTTATATTTATACTTCCTTTTAGCAATTTATTTTTGCAATCGTAATTCAACATTATTTAAATAGCCTAGATACAGTACAGTAATTGTAAAAACATTATTGCATTTGAATTCTTACACCGTGTTTTCTGAGTTAAAAACTTTTCGATGTGTGAACAACATTAAGTTTGTAAAGTAAAGGACTTCCTGTACTCATGATTATTATTAAATTATTTTTTACCGGATACCAATAGATCGATAGTTGAACGTTCAAACTTTAGATTCTACGAGTTTTTGGTTCTTTGTCTCGGTTTTCCCTCTGTACGAAAATAAAAAGCCTAACGATCTAATTTAACAGCAGTTGCTCCAAGTTAGTCCATTCATTGTGTACTTTGCTATTGTTCGTTTCTTTGTGACGAAATCTTTTAAAATGGAATTTGTTTTATAAACAAAATTAGTTGTAGTGGACTTTTTTTATTTATTTTCGTTTGGAATCTTTCTGTGTTTGGCTTATAACCTTTTTGTAGCAATATAAGTTTTTTAGTGCAAGTGAGAAAAACCAACAATTACCACTTTTTCATTCAATATCTACCGAATAACCTAATTAAACATATTTATTAAATTTCCACATAAAGATGGGTAAAAAGCAGTCTTCTATTTTTATTTACATCATTTAGTATCTGGAAATACCAAAAAAATTCAACTAATTTATGCTTCTCCACATTATTCTGAAGAAAATTATTTATAAAAATCATGCTTTCTGTGATAGCATTTCTATTTTATAGGAATTTTTCAATAAAAACCTTTAAAATGTGGCCTAATTGCTATTGACGCAACTGGTGAAATTACCGACACACAGAGTGTTCAAATATTTGTTTTAAACGAATATCTTAACAATCATTTCAGTACTAAAATCTTGAGAAAATAAAAACCTGCAATAGCTTTGTGAATTGTACGTAAGTCTCTCCTTCCACGTGGTGTTTAGGATCACACTTCCAGTACCCTTGGTCGGCAGTTTGTAAAGCTTCCTTTATTGATTTTACCTGTTGCATCATCTTGTCCATGTACCTTTCACGCATTAGGTTAGACTCAACCGTGAACTCACCTAGGCAGAAAAATGAAATTAGGAACTTGTGTCGCGCAGTGTTACTTGTTTGTACGAGGTGGGTCAAATATAAACTGGTCTATTACTGCTTGTCTCCGCAAATTGACTGGCAGGTTTTCCATCCATCGATGTATAACGAATATCCCAAGTACCTCGCCCCAACCCCAACTCGTTTAAGGGTGGGTCGACTCCCAAGATCAAATCTCATCTATGAATTCCGTGACCTTATCAAAGCATTTGGGTATTTAACATTAGGGCGCTCGTGCCGTTATCACGGAGCATCTGTAACTCTGCGATTGTGATGCTTTCCTCGGCTATTGACGGAAAATAAAAAAGGGGTAAATGCATTTAGAAACTCTTGAACACTCTCCCTAAAGTCCAGATAGAACTCCTGTGGTTATATTTTGTTTGCACCCTTGAAAGAAGTGCGGGAGGGGAACAATCAGAGAACAATCAATAAGACGACCATTGTATGCGTAATTGGTTGACGTCTTATCTTTAAAGTTTATAAAACGCTGGGGGAAATGTGCAGATCTTGTTGAGACAAGTTTGAAATTGTGTTTGTATTTTTCAACGATCTATATGTATTTGTATACAAAAATAATCCGACTTAGTCTTGTATATTACATTTTTCTTTGTAATGTAGATGAAATTGGTTGGTAGAACGTATGTTTTAAGGCGCAATATCAATATTTGTTACTTATAAAATAGGCCTATCATTTTTTTCAATAATTCACGTGTAAAACATTTATGAAATTATCTTTCCTTATATTACATGGTTTCTGGTGCAAGGTGACTTGAGACAATTTTTGGCAATTGATTTCCATATATAATAAAATATGTAAATCCGTCAAGGTGTTGTTTGAAACAGAGTGTCTACTATAACGAAAGTAACACAATATTATAGATCGGTAACAAAAGTAACTAAAACTTACACAAATTGTATTCGAGTGACGGTTTCTTTAGCCCCTGTATTTTAAATAACGGTTTCAACACTGGTAGAATTTGCTTGTTTGGGCACCTTTTTATTTGACGGACATTTGTCGTATTTTTAATTTCTTTTAAACGCTGGTATTTTTTTTAATTAGCACAAATGTAGGATGCCGAAGTATAGCAAAAGTAACACATTTTGATTTCAGATTTGTAGTAAGGCACCCTGTAGAATCGATATACATTAATATGAACTCTTTTCTGAAACATTTGTAGTAATATTGATCGTAGAGTACATAACCTGCCAATTTTTTATTTTGGTTAAAATTTTACAGAAATTGTATATATTCCACATACAGACTCCTGTTAAGTCACCATAGAGTATACTTATTAACATAACATGCTACTTTTATTGTTCACTTGTAATCAGCTGTGTTGTGTTATTTTCAACACTATCAGTGGAATGCTTCTATTTGTATTTACATGTAACTGTTATAAAACTGATAAGAAAGCTTCACTGTAATGGAACTGTAATCAAGTGTCGCCGCAGTCACAAAAACTCAAAGCATTTCGTCTTTATACCTAGTTGTTTGTGATTAGTGCCATAAAATGTATCTAATCATCTAGCTTGTTTCCACAAACTGTTATATGTAAATATTATGCCATTAGTTCCATACAATTTGCCTAATCTAGCTTCTGTTATCGCAAAGTGATGCGGAAATATCAAGTTTGTATAATATAGATCCACGCAGAACGTGTTTAAAACTGAGAATTCTTTTTAGTTACCTTTTTTGTACAACCGTAACAACATCCACGAGAACTGCATCATAGTGTAGCCTTTCAACTGAGTCAGCTGTAGTGAATTGTACAGGTTGAACAGCACTTGGTGGGGCGATTGTTGTACATGGCAAAGTTTGCTTTCGGATTCCTAAACAAAATTCAAAACATTGGTAGTCGCTCCATTCAGATCTTACTTTGTTAAACTGTAATGCACCACATTGTCGGTACGATTTAAAAATATTGTATTTACAGATTCAAAATTGAATTAGAACTTGTGTCGCATCATCAGAATCTTCGCTAAATTGAGGTCGTTTAGCATTAAAAACAGTGGCGTTTGACTCTTCCTTCAAACGATGAGTTTTCGCTGCATCACGTATGTTCTGTAATGTGTGTTTTAAATAAATGACTTCTGTTGAGCAAAGATTCTGATAATGGGACATACGATCCGAAACATGTAAATATAGAAATAAGTCATGGACAGAGTTAGCGGTGTATATATTGAAGCTTATCTTGTCAGTTGACTTGGATACATACGTATACTCAAAAATGGTTTTAGAAAACCTTTACAAAAATTACGGTAGAATTAAAACTACAACGCGCTAAGTATTGAAACTTCGAATTAAAACAGTGACAGAAATAGGTGTGCGTGTAGGCCTATGGTGGGATAATCCAGAAGGAAAAATTATTTGCTTTTACTCGTTCATGCGATTGTTTCAAAAGCATTCGATAATCTTGGCAATTAACGATGCATAATTGATCTAGTTATGTAACTGCATGTACTGTAGATAGATAGATAGATAGATAGAAAAGACTTTATTTTGGGCGAAGTTAGGACCATATGGTCCTCTCTTACACTTAACCCATAATTATACAATTTGACGTTAAACATATTTACATAATTAACTTAAGCCTAAAACAAAACATAAATACACAATAAATGAATAATGAAAGTTCGATATCGAGTTGTATTCAAATAGGCCACATTTAACAAGTATCTGAGGACAACTTATGGGCTAGGAACTAACTTACAGGCTAACAAAAGTGGATAAGTTTTATATACTTATTTTGTCTGCGACTTATTTGGTATTTCCTTATTTACTCGTTTTACAATTTGTGTTGCATCATAAGAATCTTCGCTAAATTGAGGTTGTTTAGCATTAAAAACGGTGGCATTTGAATCTTCTTTCAAAATGCCCTTGAGTTTTCGCTGCATTACGTATGTCGTGTGTTTTAATGCTAAACGACCTCTGTTGAGCAAAGATTCTGATAATGGGACATATGTTCCGAAACACGTGTTATAGAAACAACAAATAAATCACGCACAAAGTGCTTATCTAGTCAATTGACTTGTATTCAAAAATGGGTTTTAGAAAAAAATTACGATAAAATTAAAACTAAAATGCACTAAGAACCAATTGAAACTTCGAATTAGGCGACAGAAATAAGCGTGTGTGTGTGTGTGCCGTGTGTGTGTGTGTATGGTGGGATAATCCAGAAGGAAAAATCATTTACTTTTACTTGTTCGTGTGATTGTTTCAAAATCGCTTGATAATCTCGGCAATGCATAACAATGAATAATTGATCTAGTTATGTAAAAGCATCCACTGTACAAACAGTAAACAATTGCGCATGCTGCTAGGCTTGCTACCACGTTAACACTATATATTTCTGAAGAGCTTCTGTTAATATCCTACATTTTGTGCCTGATAAAAAAATGGTTTATAATTGTTTCTGTTACACGATAGGCTATCATTTAAAAACAAATGCAAGTGAAACACCACATTTTTATTCATTGTTTCTTTGTTCAGTGATGTAAGATGAAGTAAATGGTGTTAAGAGTCAAAATACTTTTATTATTAGACAAACTGAATATTAAAGGTTATGTTTAAAATACAGTAGGCCTAGAGTGTCGAAAATCCGAACTAATTGGGACCGAGGGGGGTTCGGCTTATCAATTTGTTCGGATTTTTGAAAACAACCAAGAAAATGCCATTTAGGCTAAAATATATGCCCTTTAATCGATTAAAGTGGTTAAACAGTACAAGCAGTAATGTAATTACAATACAGTATGTAAGACTACTTACATAATATGATTTAGAAAAACCTGCACGTATACAGTAGGGCCAACATGATTATACTTGTACAGTAACTCTCAATTACAGTACGGTAAATAATTAAAAGATCACTTGTACATATTAGTTAACACAAACTAAAAGTAAAAAAATACTGTAGGCCTACAGTACACTACTGTTTTTACGACACACTGTTATAATGATTACACAAAGAGAAATGAATAAACTTTCTGTATGTTTATTGCTAGCGCTAAAGCAGCTTATTAGCGTGACAGTGAAAATACTGACAGCCGGTCTGCAGTGAGGGCGTGTGAGAGCAGGTATTAAGAAGTGTTTAAAAAGAGATAATAATGTCAAACCGCGAAGAAGATTTTTGTGAAATTTTTAACGACGCAATAATTGGAATTTGCGAAAACAACATTTTTGCAGGGGCTGTCTCAGAACGCGTTCGGATTTTTGATGTTTCGGATTATTGACGTTCGGATTATTGACGCTCTACTGTAGAAGGAAATCTAATTAAACTTTAAAGTACCTAAAAGGTTTTACCAAAAACTAGTATAATATAGAAACAATATATTGTGGGTTTTATTTAAACACAACTTAAACCTTTAAGAATAAGTTTAATTACTTACTTCCAATACAACTTCAAACAATGTTTTTCGTTCTTGACTGTCCAAGATTGTGTTGTGAATTCGATCGATTGCATTCGGAATCGAAGCCTTGTTACCGGAGTTTAACAAAGTAGTTTCGGCAAAATCCATCCAAGCACGCCTGTACGAGTACTGACCCAACAGGTCGTTTCTAACGTCCGATTGGTACTTTCGGAAATTATAGTACAGACCGTTGATCCCTTGCAGTTCAACATCGATCACGGCGTACGACCAGATCGAATTGACGGCTTCTTCAGGAACTCTGGGGTTAAATCTGTCCAGCACATCGCAGATACGACCGAAAGAGTTTACCAATTCCACATCGGTCCGGCCCGTCTTACTTGTCCTCATCAGCCAGTCGACGTCGGTTATATTCTGCCAGATTTTGTTGATTTGCTTATCCGTCCAAGCGCGTAAATTGTCCATCTCGGTATTTTCCGTGTTCGCATGACATGAGGTTAACCCAGTCAAGAGAATAATAAAAGAGAAAACACTTTGCACTTTCATTGTCATTCATTTACACTTGACTCTAAACTATCTATAAATTACAAACAACAAAAAACTTAACTCAAGGAAAACATAGGTTGATAAAATAAACTTAGAACATAAAATCTCACAACTAATACGTTTGTGGTTAATACGCCATCACTGAAGATGGGACTTTGTCTTTGAAACGCGTTTGAGTTAATAAACGTATTGTGAGATTTTGTGTTCTAAGTTTATTCTATCAAGTATATCTTCTCACAAGTCAAGCTCAATATTTATTTATGAAAACATAGGAGTCTAGAAAAACACTTTAACTTGTAATAAAATTAATTCATTAAACTACAATAATAACAGAGCTAGTTCAGAATTTTTATGTTTTTTTTTTTGTATATTGAATCTCTATAAAGAAACTTTCAGTAGGCCTATAATTTTGTACTTAGAATTGGTGAAGTGGTATTTTCTAAATAATAAAGTGACAAAAGTTTTTTTAAAGGAAAACATGTTTAGTTTTTGGAAGTGCTATGGATTATAAAAAAAGACGAATGAAACTTATATCATTCAAAAGGTACCGTGCACAAAAAGAAATCATGTGCACGACTGGTACAGGAAAATAATCTAGGCTTAACCTAAAATTGTGTTGCTAAGCTGTTTAAATCCGAATCAGCTGTTTTATGCAGTTGATTGCTCAGTTGGTTTTGTAGGTCATGTAAAATGGCATTATATTTTATTTGTATAGATAAAGATGATTTTGTCCATACAAAAAATGATCTCATTCGTATGATCCATGTTATTGAAATTAGGAGTAGGCCTACTGGTTACCTTGGTTTATAAATATTTGATTGATTTGTGTGATAGATTACACTTGCACATAGAATATATTTTATAACAGCAGTTTTAATAAAGGTTAAAAGAACCATCAAGGCTCGCATTTGCACTTTAATAAAAACCTAACCTAAAAGTTAGAAATACAAATAATTGCTTCAAAATTTATTTAATCAGCTGTTAATGGAAATATTAGAGCAAACAGCTGTTTTATCTGTTATTTTATTCAATTGGTCGCTATGGTAATGAATGTAAAAATACATTCAAGAAATATGACATATGGTTGATCAGTCTAGGCCTAACAACCTAAGATTTTTTTCTGGCTAAAGTTACAAATATTGAAATGAAAAATGTTTTTATAAAAATTAATTCTAGCCTATGTTACTCAGGGATGGTGTAGCTTTTTATTAGTCAAACTATTTTTCAATCGGTTCAGTAGTTCCAGAGATTATCCCCTACATACATACAAACAAATTTTACCTCTTTATAATATTAGGCCTATAGATTTCTCAAAGATGTTTTTGTGAATCTTCCTTAATTTTTCATCAAAATTCATGATTCAAACATCATTTTACCCTGAAGCTTATATGTTCTTCACTATTGATAAAAGTAGACAAATAGCTTAAAATTAATGTTTTCCTTTAAAAAATTGACTACAAAAATGTTCACATGAAATTTAATATAATATGATTCCTAATGAAATGCGCCATCTATTAAAAATCTGTTTAGCTAACATGAAAGCTGTTAACTTAGATTGTTTACATTCTATATGCAAGTGTAATCTGTCAATCAATGTAAAGGGTTGTAAACGTAAATAAACATAATGAACTAAATTTAATCAACATATTACATCAGGTAAGTACTCTCCTAACTTGTGAAATATTCGCACGGGTCAGCTAGTAAACTATATTTTACATAATTTGTTTCCCCCACTACTGTAATTAGAGCAAAGAAATTTATTCAAATGCTCTGCATCATTATTAACTATCAGAAACAGATCTGGCCTTATATAAGTTATCTAGCCTACTTTCTAAAATTTTTTTAAAACATCTGTAAAGTTACTATCCAAATTTTTTGAAGTGAAAACTTCTTTAGCGGCGTTGGGCACTTTTTGCTTGGGGAAAAAGCATTGAATTCGCGACCGTTACCACTCGAGATATAGTATGTATTATATATATATATATATGTATGTACGCAACGCGAATATACTACATAG
>JAGFPH010001735.1:225208-244361 GCA_018207615.1 Philaenus spumarius
ATATTATCTTTTAGTTACCTTTTATTTCATATTGATAGATCAAATGATTTAGAAGTTGTTAATATTACAGTAAAGAAATTATTAATCAAATATGTTATACAAAGATGTACGAATGTTTGCGAAGTTAAACAGTAGGTATCCTTCTTTAAATTTGTATAAACGAATATATTGATGATCAAAGGTTAATTTTATATACAGTTTATAACCCCAAAGCAAATCTTATAACGTGTAGAAGCCCATATAACTTATAGTTATAGAAGCCTACATTAGTTGTATAACTAATATATAAGAAAATTAACATCACAAGAAATTTTAATGGTTGAAGTTGTAAACATAACCCCAAAATATAATCTACGCTGGGTTTTGTTTAAGAATTACAGATGATGGGCGAAATCAGCTGTTATATTATATTAACTAATTCTTATGTGTTAATTTGATTGCTATGCTAATAAATGTAAATAATGTATTAATAATATTCCCTCTCCACGATCTGACTTGTGTCTAAACAAAAGCGTGACGCGAGATCTCGCGAGAAATCTGGCGTGATGCGAGATCTCGCGGGAAATCTGGCGTGATGCAAGATCTCGCGAGAAATCTGGCGTGACGCGAGATCTCGCGGGAAATCTGGCGTGATGCAAGATCTCGCGAGAAATCTGGCGTGACGCGAGATTTCGAAAACATAGCCAAGTCGAAAGTGCCCAACGGGCCAATAGAAGTTATCACTTCAAAAGTATTCATCTAAGTTAAATTACAGACAAAAAGTCCATCACTCTCAACGTCTGTTATAAAATATTGCCACACTTTCGATGCCATTGCTGAAAAGTCTAGCCTACTCCGGTTAAGTTTCCACATATCCTCAACTAACTAAACTTAATCAAATTAATATGTTAATTCAGTAGAGGGTTGATTATCTGAAAGCGGAAATGTACTGTAAATAAATAAGTACATTATAGCACTGCACGAAATTCCGAATGTAAAGTTTTTTACTCGCGTAATCAGCTTAGTTGTAAACTTCAGGGAGTTTGTGCGCTCAACGGAACAGCGGCCGCTGATGAGTCAGCCGAGCGCTTGGCTGCCCGTTGCTGCCAGTCGTTAGTGAGTACACAGTGAATTTAATTACCCGAACAAATTGATTATCAGAAGTCCCTCGGTCCCAATTTGTTTGGAAAATCGACGCTCTTCTTTATTAACTAATGTGGTAACTAAAACAAAATGAATAAAACACTGCACTAAAACTGAATACTATACGTATTTACACACAGCATTATTAACTTTATATTACTCTGTTCTAACAAGTTGTTCAGACTTCGGCGGGACTAATCTGACGCCGTCGAATCAAATTTTCGAATTGGAATGTTCAGAAACAAAACACACAATTTCAACATGTTAGCCCACGGATTGGAAAATTTTATCAATAAATTAAATAGGTAAAATACCTGCTTTTTTGTCTTATCCAATCCTTAAATCACTATGTGATTACCGCGGTTTCGGGTAACCTATGTACCCATCTTCAGATCACAGAAATAAATATTTCCCTCCATGAGGTCGTCAAAACATTAAAGTTAATACACAAAACAAAAATCATAAAACACGTCACGAAACACATTAAAAACATCGATTAGGCCTAATCACGCTGACCGGTCACGATAAAACTTTTAATACGACACTATGTGATCTGAAGATGGGTATTGATCGAAATCCATAGGTATTGTACCTCTTTAATTTATTGATAAAACACGCAATCCTAGGTAAAAAAATATTATACCTAATCGGATTCCAAATAATTTAATTTGGCACTTTTTCTTGCGTAATTAATTTTTTTTTAATTTTACGAATAATAAAGGGATTATTGATTATTATAATCACTGATAGTAAAAAAAAAAATTATTTAGGCTTAAATATTAATTCACAAAGGCTACATTATCTGATGAAATGTGTGTGCATCAAACCGGCATTCACGTCCACCATCGCTACACGATCGAGCTAAATTGCAACGTATGTCGCGTTCAGATAAACTAACGCGAACAGTTTAGTTTTATAATAACCGAAAATGTGTGAATATTCTTTTTTTCTCTTTTGTTTTGTACCACTATGAAGGGGTCGTTTCAATTGCCGAATTCACGTCAATATTCGACATCAATCGGGTCCGGTTCTAGAACCGACTTTTTAGCTCATTCCGCGAAGAACCGGCGGAACCGAGAACCGGTATTGGGAATCGACCCATCCCTAATCAACACAGTTGTACATTTTATATGAAATACTATTCAAATCTTATCAATATAAATTACATGCAGTACAAAATTAAACACTTTTTAGAACCGTGTAGTGTATTTGGTCATGCTTAAAAGTGAATTGTGTGCCTACCTGAACACGTAACGGATGCATCATAATGAGGTGTAGCATATCAGGAGGCGGAAGTACTTCTTGGAGACACGTAACTCCTTGGACATTGATAGCTTGGCACATGAACACTGATAAGTAGCGATGCAGGGGTAAATGGAAGGATACTTGAAGGCTGTCATTCTGCAACCAAGAAGGTAGATTCTCAATTCACAGATATATATATATATGCATCTTAATTTAACACATTAAGAGTCTGCTATAGTAAACAAGAAAGCAGCTGGCGATGCTAGCCGTATCTAAACAGTGCAATTTCTTGCAGCTGAGCGCTTTGACATTGCCTCATTTCAAACCATTTTATAAATCCATCTTTTGTAATCGAGTGCTGAAAAAAAAACTGAATATTCTTTATAAAATTGCGGCTCCGGCTTGCAAATTATTTTTTATTGTGTTAGGAAAAGAATTCAAACTTGGTACTTTGAAAGAGTCAATTATGTGACAAACAAAGAAAAATTAAAAAAAATGTGAAACGCAAAATGGATACGTATTGTGACTGTGCTTGAGACCTTACAAACAATTTTATGATAAACAACAAACGAAATGAATGGTTTGAAATTTAACATTGCTCTTACGGGATAAAAATCCTAGATGGCCGCCACTAAGGCAGACCTATAACTGCCAAGCTAAGTCAAATCAACTTTTGTAGTTTTCAAGTTGAACCAAACTAGATTTTCTTGGTTTCACTGTTTGATCACTTCCAAATTTATGTAAAAAAATACTTTGGCTAAACATAAGATCAACATTACTTTTCGAACCAACAACGATGTTAAAAATATATTCCGACAAAACCATTGACACCAACAGAACGGAAGTCAGGTGTGTACATAATAAACTATAACGATTGTGACCGCTTTTATGTTGGACTGACAGGCAGAGTGTTTAAAGAACATCCGCCGCACAATAACTATGCAAAGTGAAGTCAAATTACGCTCAACATTTAATAGACTATAACCATTATTACATAAATTTTGACGCCAATTGACACCTCTTCTTTATTGCTTAAAGGGAAGATTAATAAGTGCTATTGAAGAATTAAAAATTTACAAAGAACTCAGGCACATCCCTGATAATATATTAAATGATCAGCTGTCATTTGACTCCAACGACTTATATGATATGATACAGCTCTCGATTATCAAGATAGAACTGGTCAATAACTATCGTACAAAGTAGGCTGTTTAGTTTAGTGTATCGTAGACAACACGATGTTGTACACTGTTAGAATTAGTTGAGGGTTTTAGATAGGTTTAGTTATATTAATTACTAGTGGACCAGCAATGCTTCGCTATTGCTTGATTTAATTTTAAGGGAAGTTATTCCATTTCATTACATTGACTTAAGTAATCGAATTGCAAAATGGTTTTTATACCACTTAAGAATATACTAAAACAATTTAGATTTAAATTTAGTAAACCTTTAGGAATATAGATAATACAGTAAACCTTTTGTTTGTTTTTACCAAATCTAAAAAAAAATCTGATAGTTGTGAAGAATTGTAAAAAACCTGGTTTTAAATTAACCCAATTGGTTGCAAATAAACGTGTTTTGATTCATTGTAGGCCTAACCTAAAAACATGTTTAGTTTTTTATACAAATCAGCTGTTTTATATATAATATGTAACAATCAATGTTTGAATTAAATTAAAATATAGTAAGCATTAGTTAATTTTTGTTTTCTTTAAATTTGTCAATCTAACCTAAAATAGCTGTTGGTTTTGAAGAATAATAAACTGACAAGTAAAGTTGCTATGGTAATGAATGTAAACAAACATGTTGCTAAGCTTTTTATACGAACAGCTATTTTTGTGCGCTATGTTCTTGAGTCCATACAAAAGACGCTGTTTAGTTGTTTCCAAATTTGAAACTTTTTCGGTAAACTTTTCAAATTTTTCTTTATACAAAAACCTAGTTTGGACTATTACGAACATTTAAAAAAAAAACTAAATTGGTCCAGCCGTTCTCAAGTGATGCGCTTACAAAGGAACAGCAATTCATTTTTATTATATAGATTAGAGTTATTATATTTGATGTAAAGGTATTGAGTTGTGCAAGATAGCGGAAGCGGATGAGGCTGCAAACGTAAACTCTGTTTCGTAAGAGGTCGTGCAACGCGGAACAAAACAACTGCTACAGAAGCAGCGATGTCAACAGGAAGCTAGACGCGTTATATAGGATACTACGAATCTTGGGTGATCGCCCAGTGTAGAGTGGTCGGGTGAGTTGAGGCCAGTTTTGCTAGGAAAGTGAGGCCGAGAGATCCGGGTTAGCTTCGCAGGAATCTCTACACGGGTCAAGGTCTGGACCGTTGGAACGCCTGGAAGAGTTAACACGAGCCAAGTGAAGGAAGGACTAGGACGTATTGAAGACAACATACTGAGTGAGCAAAATATTCTCTGGGAGTGTCCACAAAAATTGTAAGGATTTTACAAAATTTGTATAATGGTACTGCAGCAGGGGTTTGGTGTGGGGAAGGGGTGTCTGATTGTTTTGAAGCAAGCAAGGGCTTAAGGCAGGGATGTCTGTTAAGTCCCCTCTTATTCTCTTTATTTATGAATGACTTGCATGAAGTTCTAGGAGGTGGTTGTCAGTTCGGTGACACGGAAATCAGGGTTTTGTTATATGCTGATGACATTGTGTTGCTGGCCTCTTCTCCTGTAGTTTTGCAATATATGATAAATTATTTAGAAAAGTATTGCGACACATGGAATTTGAAAATAAATTTGGACAAATCTAAAATTATGGTCTTTCGAAATGGAGGGAAATTATCGTATCATGAGCGTTGGGTTTATAAAGGTGAAAGGATTGAATGTGTCAACAAGTATAAATATCTTGGTCTGACTCTTACCCCCGCGTTGTCTTTACAATGTCATTTTGAAGAGAAACTGACAGCCTAAAAATGCCATCAATCATGCTTGGGTAAATTTGGTGGGACATGAAAGTATTTCCCTATTAACTAAATCGGAATGTTTTAAAGCTGTAGCCAGGTCAATCATGTGTTACGGAGCCCAAGTTCCTGGGGATATCAAGAACATGATTCCGTAGAACAGCTGTTACGATTTTTTATCAAACGGACTCTGTTTCTGCCACAAAATACACCAAACTATATGTTGTTTTTGGAGACAAATTTTAAAAAACTTTTTATTTTTGCCTTTAAGTTACATTTTAGATACTTAATAAAAGTGCTGGACATGGCCGATAACCGTCTACCTAAGATGTTATCAAAAGAAATAATTAGAAAAAAACTATTTTGGTTTCGAGTGTGGCAGTATTTGCCTGATAGGCATTCTGTGCCGTTATCAGATGATTTGGGACTATGGAGGGGACAACTGATGACCTTATGGCAGGCGATAAGGGACGATGCTAGGCAGAAATGTATACAAGCCGCTGGGGCAAGTCAATACCATGCCTTATACAGAGAGGTAGACTTTGACCTTGGCGATAAAACTTATTTTAGAGATGAATTTAGTTCAAAATTAATTGGATGGGTTTTTAAGTGTAGGGGAGATTTGCTTCACTTAAATTATAAGCCTTGGGTCAAGGAACAAAATTATAATTGCTCTCTTTGTAATTTAAATCAGTTCGAGGACACGTACCATTTTATCGGAAAATGTCCAATTTTAAAGGATTTTAGATTTAGGTGGTTTAAAAAGCATGAGCTAAATAAGGAAGAGGTTTTAAAGTATTTGAATGGGCACGATTGGGTGCGGCTTGCAAAATTCTCTCAACAAGCATGGCAATACAAATGGGCTTTAATTCAAGAATTTAATTTCTAATTATTATCGTTAATGGAATACATTTTAAAGATATTTTGCCGTTTTGTAATTTAATAAATATGTGTATATTAGTAGTCCAGATTTGTTTTTTGAATACATGTTTTCTAAAGTTGTTTGTTATTTTTAAGATCAGCAAATTCGTAATGTGTTAAGTTTCTTTGATGTAAAGTGTGTTTTTGTGTTTGAAATTACTACCCAACCAAGCAGACAGCTTAATCAAGCTATGCTTTTGCAATGCAAATGTACAGAATATTGTGTTACTATATTTTTTGTTGCAAAATAAAACATTTTTCATTCATTCATACTGAGTGAGCAAAACAGAGTATTTTGGTCTATTGTTAAGGTCACATTTAATTTAGAGTTTTGGGGTTGATAATGTAAAAGTAACTTGCTTTAGTTGCCGGTACCGTTCAATCCAGTCCGTCTTGTAAACTCAATACTTAGTACATGAGTCGTGTAAGATATTGTTAGCTAATGTTTACGAGTGGCATGCTTGCCGAGTTGAGACATTTTGTTTAAATAAGCATATAAGTATCACCACTGAACCACTGTTTTATTGTTATTGATCTGTCTCCTTTACCAAATTAACCTGTTTGAACCCGGGGAACAATAAGAGTTGGAAATCCTATGGCTAACAACACCAACCAGCATAATCCATTTAGCACTATAAATTATGTGTTGTGTACTTTTTGTTATTAATGTGTTCGTGTTTATAGTTACGGTCTCGAAACGCGTTGTAAGTAGGACAACATAACGAAGTCACACGATAGACTAAATATCAGATAAAATACTTTAGTAATTTTCTGTACTTATTTCATCTTATTTACGAAATTTACCAGTTTAAAGAGAGATCAGCAGATAATCTGACAACTGACATAATCTAACTGCGCAGTTTAGTAGTTATTTGATTGTTTGCCGATGGTTTAGTCTGCTAGTGAATTTAACATTAGTTTAACAATTTATTTGTACACTTCAGTGCTTTTAAGTATATATTTTAGTTGTGTAGTGGTCTAGTTGTTTGTGTTAAATAATAATAACATTGTTTACGACTTGCAATATTATAAAAGTACAATCGTGAACAGACTGCGCTTGTTTACTGTGCTGTATAATAGTGAGCAGTGGCGGCTCGTGCTATAGGTTCACTGGTTCAGTCAACCCTCAAGCAAATTGTGTTAATAACATAATATTTTAATAACTATAAACGTTTAGTACTTTTTATCATACATCTAACAATATAGAGTGAAAAGTTGTTAAAATACGACAGAGAGTTACAACGCGCAGCTCTACTACGACGTTTTCATCTGCCTGGTTCAACTCAAAGAATGAGCCTCCTGGCCTAGGTGAGGGGCAGAGGGGGTACAGGGGAATAGCCGTTTCAACATTGTTTTTCGTTGCAATCTAAATGCAGCGACTCCCGACTCCTTCTGAAGATAGCCGAAGCCGCAGTTCACAAAGCTTAGGACTACTTTTTCCTTTGCGTAGTTGGTGTGTTTTTACTTCTTTGATTTATAGGTTATGTCAGTTGCGCATTCTATGAAATTCATGGATTAAGTGTGTGTTTGTGTGGACATATTATTAAATAATATTATTGCAGTTCAGTGTTGTTATTAGCGTTGTGTTAAGGTAAAGTTTTTAGAATGAACAGCGTTACATCTTTGCTAAGGGTAACTTTTCTTCTTTATCTCTTGAAGAAAAGAGTACTATTAAAGTGTACAGTTATTGGTATCACTTCATAATTTATGAGTCACTTTATGAACTAAAAACTTAAATAATAAACTAATGAATAAAGTATAGGCTACTAAGTAAGACAACATTGTTCTCAATTTTCCATTTATAATTAATATCTATACTCTGTAATAGTGAGGTTAGATTTTGTTTTTGATTGTGTTTTCAAATAATATTTTAAATTATGTAGTAATCTAGTTATTTGTATTATACAGGGTGATTCAAGAAGAAACGGAGAAACTTTCAGGGCGTGTTCTACTAGTGAAAATGAATAAAAAAAGTTCATAATAGTCCTAACACAGGTTAGGAAATGCATCGTTTTCCAGCTATCCACCATTTTGCTTTATTCACAAAATACATAATATTTTTGGATGTAGGAAATATATTGAACACAAATTTTGAATACATATTTTGTAAGACATCTTTGAACCATGTACAAAAAAACCAAAAACATTTTTCATAATGACAGCCGTTAAAAAATTTGAATGTAAAATATCTTGAAAACCGCTAATTTTACAAAACTGTTTGAAACTGAAAAATTTCATTTACTTAATAAAAAGTTTTTTATATTTCCCTTAGCTCAAAAAATAACTGAATTTATTATGATACAATTCTGCTAATTTAATTTTCAATTCCCAGTAATTTCAACTTTATATTTGTACTATTTGTAACGGCGATAGAGAAAACCTGACATTCTATACACTATTTCTTGCAGTTATATTATTAAAGCGGTGCAACTGAAACAATTACACAGATATCTATATAAATAAAAATGTAAATGTGCGTTTGTTCAAAATCAATAATCTCCGATTTCTTTGAAATTTTGACACAAACTTTCATTTGAATACAAGCGTGTTTTTATATACCGTACTTTTTGAAAAACTGCAGCATCTATTGAACATAAAAACAACTAAAAATATACTCAATATTTTACAAAAATGTTAGCGCCATTACATATGTTTATTTACTATAATAATAGCAGTAGTCAGCTGATTCCTGTAATATTTCCATTATCAGCTGATTTCAACTTAAAACAATCATTTGTATTTCTAAATTTTAAGATAGGTTTTTGTGAAAAACGCTATCTGTTGAAATAAAAACAACGCAAAGTACACTAAATATTTTACGGCAATGGGAGTGCCATACTAAATAAGAAACAAATAAGTTTATTGTTGTTACAGTAATCAGCTCTATCATTTCCATTAGGGGCTGATTTCAAACTGTGAAGCAACTGTTTGTATTTCTAACTTTTAGGTTAGGTTTTTATTACAGTGTAGACTTGAGATTTGCTGGTTCTTTTAACCTTTATTATAACTGCTTTTATAAAATATACAAATAATTAGATTTAACATCATTTACCATCTTAGCTTTGATGTTATTATTAATATGTGTAGAAATTTCCAACGGGGTTGGCGTGCGGAGCACGCAGGGGTCTCCCCTAGTAATAAGTAAAACTTTATGATCAAACAACTTACCATATTCGGTTGGTTCATATTGATAGCGTCTAGCCAATCCTGCAGTGCAGAAAGACAGCTGGAAAGCACTCTTTTAGTTAGGCCTAACGTAGTATTGTCTCGTAGATGCGACAGTAACGCCCACATCGGATAAGCACTGGCTTCTAATTCCGCGGAAAAAGCAGCGTAATACGTGTTCGGTTCAAATTCTACGTGCAGTGACATCTCGCGCTGATTTACGTTCATACCTGAAGACAAAACCAGCCCCGTATTATACACATGTGACGGAACAAGTGAAATGACTATAGCCTAAATGCACAGACACAATTGAATAAGAAACCAAATACCCTTCAAAATTTTAACTTACAATCAAAATTATTAAGTTTAAGTTGGAGTGTGTCAACCACAGAATGAAAAATATAGGAATAATTACAACTAGAAAATAGGTTATATTTACAGTAGAACTCCTCTTAACCGGTCTGGTCATGACCGAGACCCTAACCGGTTACGAGCTTGGCCGGTTGATCCGAGGTTTCCGTAAAAAATATATGTTTGTTCAGAAATAACCTACAATACATATTTCATAAATAACCAAAAGCAAATAAGACGTTATTGCAACTCATTTTATTGTATGTACTGTACATACATAAGCAACCAAACTCCAACAAATTAAACATTTTAACTTATATAAACTTTGAAAACTTAATTTACATATACTAATTTATATACACAAGAACTTTTGTTCTCACGAAATTCAGTAAAGGTTCCGACAAAGCAACAGACAAAGAAAGAGAAACAAAGGATGCTGCTTTGTTAATTGATTCTAAGGAAATATACTGTTGCCGCGGAAGCAAGATTTGATTCCCCTCTTGCTTCCGCGGCAACTGTATTTTTTTCTTTGAATCAATTGACAAAGCGGCATCCTTTGTTTCTTTTTTACGCCCCTCCTTCCCTGTTCCCCTGCCACAACACTACCCTGTTCCCCTGCCGCACACCTAACGTTGCGTCACCCGCTTTATTTTCTAGGAAATGTCCGTCAAACAATCAATGTTTGAGACTTCGGCCAGTTAATATATTTGACTCTGTTGTTCCTTGGGATAGGCCAAGGCCGACTTTACTACAAGGCAGGAGTGCTTCCCCCTACCCCTAGCCGCTACGTCACAGTTTGGGTTGAACTCAGCCATAGTGTAAGTGTAGCGTGCTTCCATTTACACGTTCCTGGACCTTTTTACATTCATTTATTTATAATGAAAATTATATATTTGATTTCTGCATGAAATACGGAATACAGCGATGTAAAAATCATTTACTTAAGTAAATATTAGAATTTGTATTAATTAAAAGTATTCAAGATTTGTGATAACGGGACACGAAAAAGTCACACAGCGTAAACATTTTTTGTTTTTGAGGTAAACACAATCTACAACTTTTATTTCACATATTTTTTTATAAGTTGTTTAGTTTGTTCAATAATCAAAGGTAAAGGCCGGGACATCGGTTATTTCAACTCGCGCAGCTAGTCTCGCTTTCCTTCTAGCCACGCTTCCGATATTGGCCGTCTCACGCTTCCGGTTGTGTTTGTCTTATTTTATAATTACCTTTGCTGTTTTAGTTGAATCGTAGGCAGTGTTTGAATCGTGCAGTTACGTATTTTGTTTCTTATACCATATTAAATTAATAATCAATGTTTGTTTGAGATGCCTCGTGCTTGTTGTGTGCCGGGCTGTAAAAGCAATTATAAAAGTGCGTGTAGTGGTGGAACTTATACTTCTATATTTTCCTTTCCTCGAGATGAACACCGGAAAGCACAATGGCTGTCGGCCATACACCGAAAAGATTTCCAATCGTCTAAAATCGCGGTAGTTTGTATAAAACATTTTGACGACCGTTTTATTATTACAGAAGATTCAGTGACACGACCAGACGGTTCAGTTTTGACAGTGAAAAGGGATATTATTAAACTATCCGATGACGCTTGTAACACTAACAGCCATGTAACAGAGAAACTACACGATGAAAAATAAATCAGCAGTTTCCCATAGTGTCTAAAAGCACAGAGGTTTTGGTCTAAATAAATAAAATGACGCAATACATATATAACAATAACCATTTATAATTTTTATATATATAAACTTCTTAATGACGCAAAATAATTACAGTAGAATCATTTTTAATAAATAAAAAATAAAAAGCAGACTATAAAAGTAGGTAATATAAAAGCAGACTCAAAAGATATATTAATGTATGAACATATATAACGTGTATGAATTATAAAAACAGTTGTTGACAGTCGAAAATAAGTGCGTATTGTAAAGCGAGCGGTTGAGAAGGACAAATAAGTGATTGCACAATGAACAATTAAAGAACGGTTAACGTTAAGGAACAAGCACATATAAAAAAAAAAAGAAAAAATATAATAAACACTTGTATAACGAATTACAACATCAGCGTATATATCGAGATACGGAAGGCTTAGCACAAAATGCGTACGTGATTTTTGGCATGCAACGTTCTAATAGAGTCGCGTCGCATTACGTTCAAGAGAAAGAGAAAAAAGAACTAACAAGATGGCGTAACAGTCAGTGTGTGTTGTTAAAGGCCGGTGATGAAGAATTCATGAAAAATGTAGTTTTTTCTTCGAGATGGCGACGAATGTTGTCATAAAGTAAAGAGAAGATACTTTGGAGTTGGTGTAAGTTTAAGAATTAAAATCGATGGTGTAAATCAAGTGATATTTGGACTTATAACTTGACCATGTGCTTCGACAAAAATAACGCGCAATAGGCTTCAAGATACTTTGTGTAAATTGTGTTAACAATGAAAAATCCTAGGTAAAAAACAGTGCAACGAGTAACGCAGCAAGTAATAATGGCCATAGGACACATTTTTTAGTCTGCAGATATAAAAAATTTCAATTATTTCAAAAAGTAACTTCCTTTGATTTCTATTGCGTCATATCTTGAACTAGGGCTGACAAAACTTTGTGTAATTTTGTAAATAGTTGATAGATTTGTTTGTATAATTGTTTTATGACGTTGATATTTTTTTTTTGTTGTTGTAAATATTCATTTCTAATCATGTTCGAGTAAACAAATAGTTGTTGCCACAATGTCTTGAATATCTTTATTCAGCCACGAACATCCAACTAGCTTGTACTTTAACAGGCAGGTTTCCACCCCTGAGGAAATTAAATTAATTAATAAATATTTTTACAGTAATTGATAATTATGAATAGATATATGCTAATAGAGCATAAATGAGGTTATATGTGGATTATTACAAATACTATGATTATTATTTTTTTTTTATTATTATTTTGGGAGTTAAGTGAAGGTGATTTTAAGGTTTTGAAAATAAGGTGAATTGAAGTAAGGAGGAGTATAAGGTATAATTCTACGTTGAAGTTAGGTGAGAGATGATGTGGTGAGTTTAGGTAAATGGTGATTTTTATTATTGAAGTAAGGCAATAGGCCTAAGAGGTGTTTTAAATGATTTAAGGTATTTTATGAGCGACGACTTCTGGTGATAAGGTGAATAAATGAAAGAGATGAAGGAGAGATATTAATAATTGTTGAATAATCCACATATAGCATTTTATTTTTGATTTGAGTATTTTTTTTATTTTTGAAACTTTGCCGAACCCCAATTTTTTTTAACACTTTATAAAATACATTTTTTATTATTTTTGCAACGCCTATCGTTGCACGCTGTACCAACTATTTTCGATAATCAGCCGATATACCTGATAAAAACAATGCCGCACCCAAAATACCTCCAAAAATTTACAGTGAAAATGGGGCCTAGTAATTCGGGCCTGAATGAAAGTGAAGTAAAATATTTATCATGTAAATGTTCGTTACTTAAAGAAAATGAAAAAATGGTTAACCTGCTCCTTGACGAAGTGTATATCAAACCTAACATTACCTACAAAGCCGGAAAGCTAGAGGGCGCCGTAGTTAATACTAACAAGACTGAAAAGTATGAAATTGCAACTACCATTCAAACGTTTATGATTAGCTCCTATATTAGGTCGTTATAAAGATGTTGTTGGCTTATTTCCTGCCAAAGATTTAAGATTTGTGACTCCAGGTTGTCAAGAAAAAGGAAAGTGGATAAATTTAATTAACTTATAAAGACTGCGTATATCACCATTTCATACCAAAGGTAATTTTTGAGCTTAAAAAAATATAATTGTATGTAGTTTAACGTAGATTTTAATTTGTAAAAGAAATTTGCCATAAAATAAATTTGAGTGATCAATTATAACAGGGTGTCTAGTGATATGACCTTTTGAAATTCCCTGACATTTCCCTGACTAAATAACTTTTTCCCTGACCAATTTTAGAAAAAGCTCAAATAAAACCATGCTAATTTAACCCTCCCAGTGGCAGACTGCCCAAAGTGACGTTCTTTCAGGGGTAAGATGCAGCTATTTCGACAATTAGCGAGAATTTGCATACATTTGCATTTTCAATTAATTAATTCACTTAGAATTATCCAATCGTAATAAAACCAGCACCGTTGGAAAGAAAATGAATTAAACTTTAACTTTTGTATTTAAAACTTTTTCGTAAAACGTATTTTTACATACGTAATCATCGTTTCAAAATTTTAGAATGTCAAACAGCTGTTTTCCGTGCAACATCGCGATGTTAAAAACGTAAAACTTTATCATTTTCAACCGTCTGCAACTCCTCACAGTTGTCAATTGTCACAAAGATCATCACAGCATTGGATTCATTAGACTTTTATCTTTCAAGTGGTATTTTTAAATCATCTGTGACTACAATCGGTTATGACATACAGAATTTAGAATAAATGCTTGTCCATTGGTCAAGATTGGGCCAATAAGGAAGCATTTTTAAATCGATTTTTACTATCAGAAATCGATTTATTCCTAAGATGTGTAATATACCGTTGTAAAGATAAAATTTCAAAGTTTCAGTCAATGTGCAGTTCAAATAATTTTGTCATATTAGGTTGGTACAAACTGAATTGAGAATCACGTGATTTTAGAAGTTTACGGTCGCCATTATCCAAGCGGCCAAGCCTAACAATTATTACATGCAAGTATTTTTTCTCTTGATATTTTACTGAATTGAAAGTGTTTATAGTTTATAAAACTGTGTTATATTGTGTTACAGTTATAAATAAATAAGTGTAGAATGTGTTATTGTGTTTTTTAGTGAAATTATGTTTATAAAGTGTTGAAATAGTGAGTATTGTTTTATTTTTTACAGATAGCCTAGGCTAAAATTTATTTAGCCTATAAACTATTGTATATACTTTTTATAAATAATAAATAGGCCTACAGTATTGATACAATGGCAGATAGGCCTAGAGTTATTGAAAGGTTATCAGAAATTGATCGGATATATAGTGGTTTTTAGACATAATACTAATATTTAGCAATGTGCCTAACCTAACCTAAATTTGACAGATTTACGCTTAGGCTATATGATCGCAATGCGTTTTTTTTTATTTTAAGTGTATGATATTATTTCACTTTTTAACTATTTTCTACAATTGTTTTATATGTTGAAAAAATTACAAAAATATTTCTTCAACATTATACAACTTTGTTTATAGGATTTTTGGTAAAAACCATGGAAAGTTTATACATTTTTGTTCGTTTTGTTGTACCTGATTAGAAAATGTAAGGTTTTTCTTACAGTTCAATTCTATCATTTATTCTCTACAATTTGGTATAGTAAAATTTCATTTTGGAGTAAAAAATATATAGCCTAGGCCTATTAGTTTTGAAAATAGGCATGTTTTATTATCACTTTTTGTAGTTTGAACATAAAAATTGGTATTTTCAACTAAATAATTTTGAAATTGAAATATATTGTTACACATTTCTCTTTATAACTATTTTCTACAACTGTTGTATATCTTGAAAAAATTTCAAAAATATTTCTCCAAAATTATACAACTTTGTTTATAGGATTTTTGGTAAAAATCGTGGAAAGTTTATACATTTTTGTTCGTTCTGTTGTATCTGATTAGAAAATGTAAGGTTTTTTGTAATTTCCAATCTTACAGTTCAATTCTACCATTTATTCTCTACAATTTGGTATAATAAAATTCCATTTTGGAGGAAAAAATATATAGGAATATTCGTTTTGAAAATAGACCTAATTTTTTAGCGATTTTGTAGTTGGAACATAAAAATTGCTATTTTCAACTGAAAATTTTTGAAATTGAAATATATTTTTACACATTTATATTTAGAACTAAATTAAAAAACTTTTGTATATTTTGAATAAAATTACAAAAAATCTTTACTATTTTTTTATTTAGGCATAAATTTGGTTTTTTCCCTTCCGTTTCTGAACATTTTTTGCTTTCTAAGCTAATAACTTTTACAATTTCAAAAGAAACTAATTTTTAGTAGCATATTTGAATTCTTTGAAGTTTCTTCTACAAAAAAGCTATGGAACACCTTTGGATTGGGGTTCATTTACTATTTTTGGCGAATTTTTAAAAATATGCTTGCAAAACGCTAAAAACAGGCTTTTCAATTTTAGCTTTAACCATGCCACTTGGAGGGTTAATATTAGTAAATCAATCAAATTATATTGGTGAGCGAATAAATTTTTAGGGAATTAATTAAATATTTAATTAAACACGATAATATTATAACAGTTCAATATTTAATACTATCTATGTTAATGTACCAACTACCAGCAGTTGCAAATTACGCATTTATGACTATAAATATTGAATTACTCAAATTATATATTATTACATTATAACAAAAGAAATAACTACAGTAATCGGTTTTTTTAATCCAGCTACCATTTGCATTGAATATTTAATTAATTGATACGAACATACCCAAATTTGAAAACATTTAATAATAAAACTAACATTTTTAAAAATAGAACATTGGAGAAAGGTTTCAAAGTCATATCACGGCAAGTACATTGGAACAAGCTGCCACAATCACACGCTTAACTTGCCGATAATGGTTTTTACGGCATTAGTTTTCTTATTGATTAATTTAGAAGTTCATCTTATCTTTAATGTTTATTTTCTCAATTAAAAATTGTATTAATCCATGATTTTAAATAGTTATTTTTAACTATTTTCCTTAGAAATGTTATTTTTCCCTGACCTTAACCAAAATTCCCTGACTTTTCCCTGATTTTTCCAGAAAAGTAAAATTCCCTGACTTTTCCAGGTTTTCCCTATTTTCCCTGTTGCTAGACACCCTGTATAATGTTTACGCTCTAATTATTATATTTTAATTGGTTTCTTTTACTTTTATAAAACCTAGATATAGCATAAAAACCAACTGCAATATATTTAACTTCGAAACTTACGTTGTTTTACATAGATAAAAAAGTACTACACTACTTTTAAACATGTTTTAGTGTTAAGTGGTTTATTATTTAGTTAAGTTTAAATTTTCAGCGAAATAGGACGAAGGGTTTCGACAGTAGACCAGTTTAAAGCAGAGTATGTAGGGGCGCACCGTGTGTTTCTTACGGGAGACACCGGCCGGGTAGCACTCTGACCGTGACGTCACGAATTCAGCGCTCCGGCCTGTAGTAGAGTCGGCCTTGGATAGGCCGGTTAATCTGAGGCCGGTTAAGAGGGGTTCTACTGTGCATGTAACAAATATGTCAGACCACGAATGACATACAAATTAGAGGTTGGAATGATGGCGATAATATGAAAATAACTTGAAAATAGGTTTTAGGTAAATTTTAGTCAGTAAAACATATATTTTAATGTACACTAAAACTTGAATGTACAAAAGTATTGTAAAATGACAATTAGAAATTACTAAGAAATCTTAACTCATGTTGCCAACCAAAAACAATAGATTGAGTGATATGACCATGCTCGGAATAAAAGGTATTGTATACTTTGTAAAATAGGTATTTAAATTAAAATTATAATATAAATCGTTAGAAACAGTGTAAAAATAAATAAGGATTCAAAATTATTAACTACAGTAATCCCTCGACATTTGCGAACTAGGTATTTGCGGTCGCTAAAAAAAGAAAAAATACTGTATAAATAGCAATAAAGTACATGCAAAATTCGTAAATTATTATAGTGTTGCACTGTAATTATTATTGTACGAATTGAATAACATTGTATAAATACCACGTCGGCGAAACACTCGCAAATACAACAAAACATACAAGATGGGATTTCCCTACAACACACCTCTGCATGAATACAAGTGGACTTCTGCAAATGAAGGTCAATGGCATACTGTGAATTAGTTGGAGACATAAATTTACAGCAAGTCAAATTAATTTTAAAGATTTAATTAAAATTACAGTAAAATATTTTGAAAGAAATTCTGTTTTTACTACGTTTTGTCACTCGTAACCAATATTTTCGCTACTGACAGCGAACGATAGTTTGATGCCGTGACATGACTAAGTTCTAAAAATAGACAAACCCAGACAATGAACGAGCAAGTAGGGATGGGTAAAGGTACCGTTATGAGAGCACTGACCTTGAGGGGAGAGTGAGATGACAAACAACGCTCCAATAAATTATAAAATTATCAACTGCAGTCTACACTCCAAACAACTCAGCTCAAATACTAAACCTTTCGAGGACTTTTTTTACCGCGTAAAAGCGAAATCGCGTAAAGCCTGACAGCATCAAGGACTGCCTGTATATTATGTAAATAAATAAATTATAGGTATTAGTACATAATGTTTTAAAATTTTCTATACGTCAAGAACATAACCCCCCCCCTTTTCCTATAAAGATTTAGTTTCCGCTATTCGTGGCAATTTGTCGGAACCTACCCCCTGCAAATAGCGAGGTATTGCTGTATAACTTATAGTCAAACGCAGTTTTAGTTTGATCATTGTAGCTCGTAAAACCAATTTGGCTGCCACGTCAATTATTTTCAATGGAAATTAATGTAATGTATTGAAACACTTTAAATCACTACTTGAATGATGACGGAACAGAAATAATATTACACAAGTAGTGTTCCAACAATGCAAAATAACAGCTGATTGATAAATACATTACAGCTGTTACGCAATACATTACGTTAATTTCCATTAAAAATAATTGATATTGTTTTTACTCGTGACAGCCCATAGCTTCGTGGTTTAGAGAGAAATACCAAATAACAAAAGTGTCATAAAAATAATGTTCTACCAAAAAATGCAATAAAAATACGGTGTTTTTATTTAAAAAATTAAAGATGGCACCCATATTGGAAAAATAGCAAAGATTAAAAATACAGTAATTTTAATGTACATATAAATCCAGGAAAGGTTCCCAATTTAAAGTTTTTTGAGAAACTGATAGTTTCCGAGATCCCAATGGTGGCCATCTTGAGTTCAATAAACACATTTGTAACTAGTCTTAGTCAAAGTATTTATTACATATAAACATTAAATACTGTATCGTTATTTATTGAAGCCAATCTATGTTATTCAAGCGAGCGGGGATGATTTCTTTAGAACTTACCTTGAAACATCGAAAGAAAAGCGAACCACATTTCAAGAAGCGCATCGTCGCTCATAAATTTAATAGCAACAGGCCGATGCGAGAGGACGTTATTCAGATCGGATACCAATGGCCAATAACAGTGCTCCTTCATTACCTGCAGAGCACAATCCACTACAAAGTGAAAGTTCTTCTCTTCTCCTGAAAATTATAAATTGGAATAAAATAATGTAATGTCTTCACTTTGAACAAAGAATACATCTTCAATAATAAATAGATTACTGGACAATATTTTATATAACTCGCATTAACATGAGTTTATATGAGAAGCTAGAGCTGGAGAGAATAAAGCCTTAAGTC
>JAGFPH010001736.1:0-23442 GCA_018207615.1 Philaenus spumarius
TTATACATGTTTAAACAAATTTTGAGTTTCATCGTTACATGATTTTAATAGATTTTGTTATTTTTCTAAATGATGCCAGTAGGATTTTAACTATTAGATCTTACTGTAATAGCTGTAGGGCAACTTTGGAGTCTGAGTGGCAAGTAAATAGGTATAGCCACCTGACTTATTTGCAAGCAAACGATGCTGGTGTAGCAATTAATTCGGAAAAATATTAGTATTTGTTTGCAGATCAAAACATAGCTCTTCTATATTTAATTAAAAAACGAATACATTTTTGTAAATAAATACATTGTGATAACAGCCTAACTAGCAATACTTTCTAATTTAATACCGGATTAAAATTACACATAAAATATTTAAAAACAATAAGGTATAAAAGAAACCTGTTTCTTTAAAATCGTGTATAATTAACCAGAATATATAATCAAACATACAAAATCTACTACAAGATAAATGGACAAGCGTTGATCATTTAATCTGTGTCTATTTCAAAGTTACCATTGAGGTAGGACACGTCAGGGCAGGCAAAGGAAAGCTAAATATAAAAGAATCAATTAACAAATAACAATTTATAATTTTTACTGTATTTGCAAAAAAAAGACAATTCATTAATGTATATTTAAAAAGTATTTACAGGCTGTAAAATTATACATTGATGGACCATTGTTTCACAACTTCAAGGTAAAGCATAAAGATGATTTGGAAATGGTTTGATGTTAACCTAAAAAAAATTATGAAATAGCTTATTAAATATATATAAGTACAAAACTTTAAATAGATAGTGACAAAATAAAATTGTTTTTAATATTAATTTAATACGTTCTCAAATAAATTGATAGCGACACATACGAGTTCACGATTTGAATATTTCTGTTCTTTCAAGTACATTGTTATGTCCTTAGGCGGCCCATCGTGGACGCTCAATTTAACTGTCCGTTTATCTGTGTGACGTCATGAATTTACGATGACTGAACTACTGCCCAGGGTTTTTCCGTCCGGCTAGCCGGTTTTTTGGGCTGACGTTCCGACCGATAAGCGGAAAATCCTTCAGTATATCCATACGTTCCCTGTTCAGTTTTTATTGCATGTTTAATTGAAAATGTCAGTCACGATGGCCACGAAGAAGAAGAGAAGGGCCATCGTACCTTTTTATTGAAACGTACAGGTTTCTCCCTGCGTTGTGGGATTTACAAAATAACGACTATGGCAGAATATAAAAGTACAACTTCTGGTGCGGCGTACGATCACCTCTTCGAGAAGAGGGAAATAATTGGACCCAACGCAAATAGGGAACTGTTTCGAAAAAGATTAACAACATTCGTTCGTGGTTCCGAAAAAAATCAAAAAAATCTTTAGCCTTTGCTGATTCATATACGAGCCGTAACTATTTTACTTTAATGAACTGATGTTTCAGTAAATCAAGAGAAACTTGATGAAAGTTTTTCGAATCTCGAAGAACCACCATGTGCTGACCCTCAATTATCGATGCGTATTTATGTATTTTATTTATTTACCAATATATTAATAACGCGAGAAAATAAATATAATTGTGAATTTTTGTTATGATCTTCTTCATAAATGACTTCTGTGAGGAGTTGCAGACCGTTGAAAATGAAAAAAAGTCTTGAACTGTATCATTGACTCGTGTATCACAGCTGATTTGCGCACTAAAATTTTGAAACGGTGATTACGTATGTAAATATACGTTTTACGAAAAAGTTGTAAATATAAAAATTAAATTTTAATTCATTGTCTTTCCAATGGTGTCGGTTTTATTACGATTGGATGATTTTAAGTGGATTAAATTATCGATTATGCAAATATATGCAAATTCTCGCTAATGTTCGAAATGGTTGCGTTCTGCGAGTTCTAGGTTTGAAAATCTACAGAAAGTGTATGTGTTCGTAGTTCATTTTATATATTTATCTACAAAAAAACAAAACAATGGCAGTTAACTGGTATCGAACACTACCCCTCAAGTAACGGAGTCAGGTACGCCGTAACCTGTTTTCAAAGATTTGGTATTTAGAAGTAGCTACATAAATATTTCTAAACTTTATATTTAGTCAAACTATGAAAACACAGTTAAAACGGTAAATAAGCAGCCGAAGTTATAATTGGAAGGCCGTAATTTTCCAGTCACGTACTCTAATGAAAAGTAAATGTTCGAAAGCATGTTTCGAAAACATCATAAACATTCCCGTTTGGTGTAACATGTGTGATTAACGTGTCTGCATGGATAACATATGTATTATGTACACCTTATGTATTGACTCTAGACATGAGAGAATCATTAAAACTATATTTACCTGGTTTTTACTTTCAAATAATTTAACTAGTTCAACCACTTTCAATTACTATTGAGATTATAAATACTAGTAGTTCTGGAGCCACGATGGCCGTGGTTGTTAAGGCGTGAAAGCTTTATCAATCGTCATGGCAACCATCAATGGAAAAGTTCCGGGTTCAATTCAAATTGACCCCGAATAATTTTCTAAATTTAATGGTTTCTTAACAGACATCATTGGCTGTGGTTCGGATTCCACGTAAAACTGTAGGTCCCGTCTTCATTAGCCTTAAAGTGCAAAACAGCAGGAGGTTAAAAAAAATAGTAGTTCTGTAAACGGTAGACCTTTTGAAAAAAATCTATAATCCCTCATTATTTCAGATTTTTATTAAACAAGGAATGATGTTGAAACATATGGCATAATATTAATTCAATGTTAGGAAGTTATCAAACTGGAATAGATAAAGTTATAATGTCCTCGTTTCAATGCAATAATGTACCAAGAACTGTCAAATCGATATTTACTAATTATTTTGCATCGGTGTATTCCAATCGCAACGTAAATTTGTGGAATACGAAAATATCTTTTCATAAATATCTTTCGCCTCAGTTCATATTGTCCACTTGTGATAAATCGAAGACGTCCGCAACCTAATATAATTGTAAATGTAATGTCAACAAACGGCATTATTCGAGCTACAGATATGAAAGAAAATTTACAAATAATCGCAGAACCTATTATACAATTGATACATTTTGTAATTTCTGGTTTTGTTTTCCCTTAACCTGTCTTGTAAATGAGTTAAAAAAGAATCCAAGAAATACAAATTATTATACTCGTAGTTTTAAATGCCTTTAAAGAATTAATGTTCATGTAAAATTTGAAGAAATTGAACAACTCATTTGGCCGTGACTGAGAAATAAACAGATTTTTGATGGACGAAATGCCGAACGTTAAAACGCCTACCAATAAAACCAATATTTCAAAAGATTTCTAATTTGTATAAATGTTTGCGAATTAAGAGATTTCGTAAATATTATGTTTATTTCTTCCTAATGTTAGTAATGTTTATTACACTAAATTTGTTAATGCACCTTAACTATGTTTTATTTTGTTCGTAGAACAGTTTTAAATTTCTTTCCATTTAAAACTTTTTACAAATACAATTTTATAATTTATGTTGTAATAATTGTCTTTGATTTATTACAATGGTTAACATTTAGTTTTATCATATTGCTTTTCCAGTAATTTAAAGATTTATTTGTAGGGGCACAGAAAAAAAAAATTAGACTCTATAAGATTATGACACATAATTATATTGAAAAAGTAAAAAAAGTAAATTTATTCATGCGATCGTACCAATAATAATGACTCATGTTAAGACGACCAAAAATCTACTTTTTTTAAATGTTTTGATCAATGTTTTTTATTTAAATTGTGTATTTTACATACTTTTCTGAGCATGTGTGCAAAATTTAGGCCTTTTTCATATTTTGTTCATATTAAAATAAAATGTAGTGCAATTCGCGATCACACAGTCTTGAAACTTTGAACCCCGTTTCTCGAAAGTTTACTTTTTCCATGTTTGGATGAACTTGTGTTTGAATAAATTCAAAAGTATTAGACCTAGGCCTATGAAATTTTTACAACTTTATCTTGGATATATTTAGAAGATTTTTGGGTATGGAAAACCCTATAGCCATATACAAATACTATGTTAAAATTGCTTTTATAATAATACAAAAAGTTTGAAAAATATATTTTTAAATATAACCTTATAACGTTTTTGCTGGAAGCAGCACTTGGTTTTCCATACCTAAAACGTTTCTTCTTATTATAGGCTAAAAAATATTAAAAACATTTTTCAAATTGGTTAAAAAGAAAAAAGTTATTCAAAATCAAAAAAACTTTTAAAACGATAAAAATAATCTAAATTTTAGTTTAAAAATACATAAATTTTTTACTAAACAGTATACAAATTTATTTAAAGGTTAAATAATAAATATACAAAAAAAGTAAGCTTTTGGTGGCGGATCGCTTTCATATTGAACATTTTTTTAAAGTAAAAAAAACTTGATTGATTTATGGGATCTAACGATAAGGATAACCCTTTGAACTTTGAAAATAACAATTCGTCTACAGTGCCTCAGTGAAAATATAACAACCTAAGTTATATACGTTGTGACTCATTTAGAAGATAAATACTAATACTAGCTGTCCCGACCCGGCTTTGCACGGATAGACAAATCAAAGTTAAATGTATATTAACAAAAAATATATTATATCAATAAATATATTACACTATGCATTTCTTATAGGGACTTTTAGTAGCTTTGACCCCCCCCCCCAAACCTCCCCTAAAATTTCGACTTTTTTTTTAACTCTTAGCGAGCAACTATGGCCCTCGAGGAAGCTACATAATAAATTTCATTCCAATCCGTTCGATGGTTTTCAGTAGTAACTTTGACCCCCAAACCTCCCCTAAAATTTCGAATTTTTTTAAACCCTTTCTTAGCGAGCATCTATGGTCCTAGAGAAAACTACATACCAAATTTCATTCCAATCCGTTCGGTAGGTTTTGATCAATCGTGATTTAGTAACTTTGACCCCCCAAAACCCCCCCTAAAATTTCGAATTTTTTGAAACCCTTTCTTAGTGCGCGTCTAGAGCCTATAAAGAGTATTAGTGCCAAATTTAATGTTTGCAGGCCTCGTGATTTTGGAGAAACTGTGATGAGTCAATGAGTCAATGGTATTTGGCTTTTATAAGTATAGATTAAAAGTGTTTTATTTTATAAAAATCAATACACATAAGTCGTTTTTTCTGATTTCAAGGAACATTTATGCCGAATTTGAAGAAAATCAAACATGCCGAACGGTCTTGAATTAGGGCCTTGCTAGCGCTCGGTCAATAATATTGGTAAAACAAATTCTAACATTTATGAAACTAGTTTAAACAAGTGACGATATAGAACTATGGTTACTACAATGTATTTACATCTTTGAGTTTTAATAAACAAAGAATACATGTTTTAAAAGGGTTTTATTTATCTTGTTTTTCTTTATAACAACGATATTAACGCTAACAATTCGAGTTGTTCAATATCTCAAAATAGCGGTTAAATTTAATTATTTCGCTTCTTTAAAAGCAAGGCTAGTTACTTTATTTAATTGCAGACGACAAGTATAAAGTAATGGTACAATGTAATTACACGAGACTTCTTGTTTTAAATTACGATTCTGTTGCTAAATTTATCTACAACCTTGTGTCTACTGCAAAGGACAGACTATATTGCAGAGTGTGTTTCTCAGTAGTTTATCTTGTTGGTTAGTAGCTTAAGAAAAACGATAAAAGAAACAATTTAATTGTCTTTTTCTGACAGAGAATACTAGCCACCTTGTTTTAACACTGTTTGACTTTACGAATATTTTTTAAAGATACGTGTTTAAAGATAATACTAAAATGCAGACTTCATTACGTAATACAATCAAGCAATGTCAACTTACACATTCAATAATATATTAACAACAATTTTGTTGTCTAACCCGTTGTTCGTCTATTTTTCTTTTCCTTTGACAGATTGTATGCCGATAATAAATTGGTGCAGGAGTAATTGTTAATACGTATTACAATTACTAATAATTACCGTCGTTTACAATTAATAGTAGTAATTTTAGAATTTTATGGGAGTTATTATTATAGCATATCATAGACTGAAAAGTAAAAATTATATTTACTTTAACTATATTATTATTATAGTCTTTGGTAAAAATTTCAAAATAATATTTTCTAGACATGTTCTTGTGAAACTATTAAAAAATCTATAAAATCAAACGTCGAAAATGAAGTCGGTAGAATACATAAGAAAATGTATTGTCAGTAAAGTTAGTATACATGAAATAAGTAAATAATGAGCTGGACTTGTGAAAACAATATAGATGAAATAAAAAAAATAACACAAAATCTCACAACAAATACGTTTAATAAATCAAACGCGTTTCAACGACAAAGTCGCCATCCTCAGTGATAAAGCTACAAAAGCCAAACTATAACTAGTTTATTATAACTATTTATAGTTTGGCTTTTGTAGCTTTATCACTGAGGATGGCGACTTTTTCGTTGAAACGCGTTTAATTTATTAAACGTATTTGTTGTGAGATTTTGTGTTATTGTTTAATTTTATCTTTAGTATACATGATACAGTACTAGGGGAAACCCTGCGTGCTCCGCACGCCAACCCCGTTGGAACCTTCTATACACATAATCGTGTTATAATTTCTTTATAGTAAAGGTGTAGGATTAATAATAACCCCAAAGCTAAGACGGTAAATAATGTTAAATGTTCAAATCAAATTATTTCGTACATTTTATAACAGCAGTTATAATAAAGGTTAAAAGATCAATTAATCAGTTTAGTAAAAACCTAACCTAAAATTTAGAAATACAAAGTTTGAAATTAGCTGTAAATGGAAATATTAAAGCAAACAACTGTTAACTGTTATTTTATTCAATTGATAGCTATGGTAATAAATATTAATACATGTGTTGATTTATAAGTTTAGGCCTAACCTAAGAACTTTTCCTGCTAAATCTACAAATATTGAAATAAAAAAATTTGGAAAACCGTTGACCCTAAAGGCCATCCCCGTAACTTCCCGCTAAGTTTAATTACAAAGCAGTTGAATTTTTTTTATTATATTAAAATATTACTTATAATTTATATTTTTATAATAATATATAAAATGTTTTCAATTTTAATAGTAGAAACTTCGAAGTAACTGAAAAATTTTTTTATCTTAAATAAAGTTTCCTATAATTTCAATAATTAACCTTCATAACGACCCGGTTTTTGTAAATAATAATATTTTGACAAATTTGAATTTGAACAGTAGTTTTTATATAATTTTCAAGTGATAGTCTTCATGAATAACCAATTGTCATTTTCGCTTGTTTTAATGTCAGTTAGTTACAGTGGATAGCTCTAATTCATTATGTATCATTAAATATTCGATTATTTAATGCTCAATTCTTCAGAATTCGTACAGCATCTGATTAAAACTGTTTGAACTCAAAAATGTAAGTGTTTTATTGTGTTGTGCTCTCAGAGCTCAAAAAGTAGCTGTTCGGTGCTTTTGATCTCTTCGAGCTCAAAAGTATGATGAAAGTCTGATAAACACTATTTTTGGAAATTTTGAACTGCCATAACTTTTGAATGAATCAACCGATTTTTATACGATTTGCGGCAATCGATGCAGTTTTTTAAATCCATTGAAAGAATCAACAACAAAAATTTTTCAGGTGAAAAGTTTTGGAGAAATTGAGGAAAAACACTTTTTTTTGTTTTCTTTCGTTCACGATATCTCGCGAATGAATTAACCGATTTGTATGCGATTTGCGGCAGTCGATGCAGTTTTTCGAGTCCATTGAAAGAATCGACAACAAAAATTTTTCTGATGTAAAATTTCGGAGATATTGAGAAAAAACACCTTTTTTTTTATTTCGTTCACGATATCTCACGAACGAATTAACCGATTTTTACCGGACTGGTAGCGATCGACGTCGCTTTTCTAGGTTAAAAGCTGATTAGATTTTGGAATTGATCGGTAAAGCCGTTTAAAAGTTATTAAAAAAAACCTGATTTGAAAAAATTTTATTTCTTAGTTTTTTCGAAATTTCTCAGAACCTACAGGTCCGAATTAGTTGAAATTTTTAGGAAATCTAAGTTTGATGGAACTCTTTAGAACGCCGTTTGGTAGGATCCAATCGGTTAAGCCGTTCAAAAGTTATAAGCCGGTCACATACTTACATACACACTCACACCCCCCCCCCACACACACACACATACAGACAGGGTGACACCCTCTCGGGAGTGGTCAGGGAAGATTCCTAGGACCTCAAAACGTCGAGATCTGATGAATACTCGATTTTCGAAAAACGGGGTGAAACCAATAACTTCTCGATTTTAGAAAATTTTCAATTTTCTTAGCGGGAAGTTAAAAATGTTTTTATCGAAATAAATTAAAGAATAGCATACTCAGGGATAGTGTAGCTTTTTATTAGTAAAACTATTTTTTCAATCGGCTAAGTAGTTCCAGAGATTATACCCTACATACAAACAAACAAAACAAAAAACTTTACCTCTTTATAATATTAGTGTAGAAGTATAGATATATTTATATTATGACGATTTCAAATGTTGGTAACACACGTACATAAGATTTAAACATTCTGGTTGCGTCTATGTTTATTATTCTTTGGGAGAATAAATATGATCTTCCCCTTCCTCCTCACTAACCTTTTTGTTGATTTTTTTTTTTTTAAAAGAAAACTAAAATTTCTGTTACACCCTGTTTAAAAAACCTCTGTTAAAAATTTGTCAAAATAAAACTAAAAATATTATAACGGGAAGTGGGATTCATATTTTTTCCCATTATTCAAAGCTTAGTTTAGTAAGAAATGTGTTGTATATATACAGTAAAAGGTTATTAGGTTGTGTCGAATGATTAGATGTTTACTGTTATTACACAGGGTTATATTTGGAAACCCTCCTCTACTATTTAAAAGTCGGAAACGATTTGTAAAATCTGAATTCGGGACCGTCAGGTGATACCATAGAAAAACTATTTACAAAACCAAAAAAATAATAGTTTATGCCTTTGATGGCATGCTTAACTTTCCTTTAATTTCTTTAGTTGTGCACTGAAGAAGTGATTGATACAAATCTCGACAATTTTTATTTTACTATAGCAGAAATTAATGTTTTATAAAGGTTTTTATTTCGTCTCTAGTAAACTCCCGTGAAAAATCACAGGCTGATTAATTAGATACATATTAGAAATACACCATTTTAAAAACAAACTATTTACAAACAACAGGCCAACTTATCTAGGCCTACCTAAACATAACCCCCAAACTATAATCAACACTGGGTTTATTTAAGTATTATAGATGATGGGTGAAATCAGCTGTTAAACGAATAGGTAGGCCTATTTCTTCTTTAAATTTGTATAAAGGAATATATTGATGATAAAAGATTGTATTTATATATAGTTCATAACCTCAAAGCAAATATTATAACGTATATTATAGCATTCATTAGTTCTATAACTCATATTTTAAAAAAATCAACTTCACAAGAAATCATAGCGATTGAAGTTGTAAACATAACCCCAAACTATAATCTACACTGGGTTTACAAATGACGGGTTAAATCAGCTGTTATATTATATGTTACATACGTACGTGCGCTCGTACAATCGCTTTTATAGGAGTTGATATCACAAGCCATGTGACATGCGTCCATTAGACATTTTTAGATAAAGGTGGTAGGAGGGAAGAGTGGTTTTGGGATTTTGCTTTTCTAAAGTTCCCCTGACGATGAATTACTGCCAAAAATCAGATTTTGCATATCCGTTTCGTCTTTTAAATAATAGAGGATGGTAAATTAAAAAAAAAAAACCTTATATACGGTAATAAACAACATTTAAAAATGGTTAGTTAGTAAAATTAAAGTTTAGCCTGATAGCGATAGAATAATGAAATTTGCTTTTAAAATTATCAGACATTCAGGTTGGGTTAAAGCTATAATAATATACAAGTATTAGTCATTTCTTTTTACATATTGTCAATTAATTTTTATATCAAATAACTTGTCAAAATTGAGTTTTTTTTTAAAGATCACAAGCAGTTCAAATACAAATGTTGAGTGAAACAATAAAGTAAATATATATAGTTACCTTTACGATCTGTCGTGCAATCCTTGTTTTTCGTCGTTTTTATATGACGGCCGTTTTGACTATTTTATTCAGTCATTATCTAATACCCAGCTGTTCGCACACTGGGAACTTTGACAAAATGAAAACATTTAAAACACTTTATACATACATGAAACACTTAAATGTACATTACAAACATATAAAGTTAAAATCACATTAGAACCTCAGCAGAAGGTATTCGCACATGCTACTGTGTTCAGTTCAAACTCGCACTGACCACTAGGTAAATATATATGTTTATAAACAATCCAATTAGGCTACCACAAATAAGTATGGAATAAAGTAAACTAAATGCGGACTTAGGTTTTCTCTTTTGATTAAAATTAGTCGGTCAAAATCTATTTACTTTACACATTTACTGTATTTTAAATAGTTGGAAACAGAGTTTCGTCATAATTATATTGGACGGAGTTTTGTTATTTAGTTCTGTTATTCGGTAACGAAGCTAAAATTCTGAAATATCACTGTAATCCACATGTTTGGGAGTATCGAGAGAATGGGAACGATTTCAGTTTTCGTTGTCCATTTGTTAAGATTATTAATTTGATGTGTCACAACCAATAGATTGCTTTTACTCATTTTCAAGCTCGGGTCAGTGGGGTTGGGGGTAGGTTACCACTCTGTCCAAATATTTCAAAATTTGTTCCGCCTATATGAGAAGACGTGAGGGTGGGGATAACGTATGGTGAAATAAAATCAATTCACCTCCAAATTTACAGAAATATTGGTTTTTAAACCATATTTAAGAAATAATATTAATATAAATATAACTAGGTGTTTTTTCGTAAGTCGAGGGAATTGCTTTTTTTAATTATTGTAAAACCGTGATTAAAAAATATAAATTATAATTGCTCGCATTCCAATCTAGACGAAATTGAAAACTTGTTTCACTTTGTTACTGAGTCCAATTCTAAAGAAAATAAGAATTAGTCGGTTTATTTGCTGGAGTTAAAAAGCGATAAACATTTGAGTTATTTTAATTTTGAGATTGTTTGCGCCTTGCAGGAGATCTCAGGAGGTCTTGCTGTTCAGGTGGAATTTAATTCATGAAAACCTCGTGTATACGACATTGAAAACAATCTCAATTCTTATTTCGCAGCTTACAGTGGTGTTATTATTAATATTTTTATTTATTTTTTATATTTTCCGCTTACACCCTTCCTCAGCAAGGGATATTTAATTAAATTACAAGTGAAAAAACAAAGACTAAGACCGGGAGTTGAACCCGGGACTTCACGTTTCCCTTCACGTACAAGTGAGATAACATCGACCAATATCTGGAGATATCAGGGTAGCTCAGTTGGCAGAGCATACGACGGAAACGTGAAGGTCCCGGGTTCAACTCCCGGTCTTGGTATATGTTTTTTCACTTGTAGCTTAATTAAATATCCATTGCTGAGGAAGTGTGTAAGCGGAAAAATATTAATTCATGAATTTAATTTTTATATTACAGATTTAGATTCAGTTCATTGCTTTTGTTTTGCTGTTTTGTGTTGCATAATAAAACATATTATATGCATAATTTGCCCGGTCTTGGTATATAATTTTTCACTTGTAATTTAATTAAATATCCCTTGCTGAGGAAGTGTGTAAGCGGAAAAAAAAAATAATTCATGAGTTTAATTGTTATATTACAGATTTAGATTCAGTTCATTGCTTTTGTTTTGCTGTTTTGTGTTGCATAATAAAACATATTATATGCATAATTTGCGTATTGGGTTACCTTTGCAATTATTACTATACTTTATTTTAACTATAGTTTATTTTACTTCTGTAGGTTAAGCTTTTTTCGCTTATACAGTTGTCAAAGGGGGGTGTACCAATTAGACAGATGGTCTTAAGACCATTGCTCCGAGAGTGAATGAGAAAGTAAAAATGTTTATATAATTACTTAATTGGCATTTTTGTTAATCTTGAGTTTTTTGTATGAATAAAGCACACTTTCATTCAACCAGTAGTTGGTTTTGATATTTTAATTTGTAATTGACATAAACATGTTCCAATACACAGAGTTTTCACAAGACATAATATAAACAAATAGTCTCAGTTAAACAACATACTTTTCATAATTGTACACGACATTATCGTTTTACTTTTTACCTATTGTATTTCTTCTTATCTCGGTGAAACATTGTGTTACGTCATAAAACATTTCTCTGCCAACTCAGGGCTTACTCTTTCACCTTCAGCTCTTTCCACAAAGCTAAGCAGGTTTTTTCGAATGCGGGATTTATAGTCTCGGTTCGACAGCATTTGTTTGCTTTTTACACTCTTTTCGCCCTGTTGGAAAACTATAACCACCAGCTATATGGATGTGTTCCAAGTTTATGCGATCTATTTAGCGTAAACCCAAGACTGTATATCAATTATCTTTTTTCGTGGGCAGATGTTTTATCAACAACTTTAGTGTCCGGTTTAGTTTTTATTGATTACAAATGTAATTATTATTATGTTATCTCTATAAATATTGTATACTAGGAGAGACCCCCCCCCCCCCCACCACCAATGGAAACCTTAAAAAACATATGTTATGTTTTATTTATAATAAAGGTGTAGGATTAATAAAGGTCGAAATACAAAAATCATTTCTTAAAATTTTGAAATCAGCTGTTAATGGAAATATTGGAACAAACAGCTATATTATCTGTTATTTTATTCAATCAGTTGCTATGGTAATAAACGTAAATACATGTGTTGGTTTATCATTCTATGCCTAACCTAAGAATTTATTAAGACTAAATTTACAAATATTGAAATAAAAAAAGCTTTTTATCGAAATAAAATATAGCCTATGTTGCTCATGGATAGTGTAGCTTCTTATTAGTAAAACTATTTTTCAATCGGTTCTGTAGTGCCAGAGATTACCCCCTACATACAAACAAACAAATAAACAATTAAACAATTTTACCTGTTTATAATATTAGTATAGATTTACATTATATACCAAAATTCCAGTCATTCACGCAACAACTCTGGTCATACTGCGCATGCGTCAAGTCGCCGCTCCCTTACCAGCCTAGCTCGATTCAAGTGCCTCTGACCCAGTGTACAATAATCTATTTGCATATGCTTAACAGTGATTGCAGATGGAGAGAGAGTGACAAGACCGAGAGTCGCCGCGGGGGTTTGTAAGCGAAACGAGCATTGCGTGGAGCTCTCTAGCAATTAAGCTATAGCTCTATAGCGTGGAGCTCTCTATTTATCTCTCTAGTTATATATATATTGCTATAAACGCGATTAACTATGAGATCAGTAATGTAGAGTCAATATCTATTAAAGGGTTTTATTTGAACATGTAATCGATTTGGGAGATGAAATTATAATATCATGTAAACAAAATGTAGGCGTACACACGCCCCAATATAACTTTTCCAAGAAATTCAATCAACATATCAGTATTGAATATTTATACAAGGAGTATTAACCGAGGTCCTATAAGAGAGTATTTCTGATCTCATCACATTTCATTTTATTACCAAAAGTACAGATAAAGCACTAACACTAAGTGGTATGGTTTATAGACAAAACCTTCTTTCAAAACTGGACAGGGTAAAATTAAAAATTTTCTGCAATCACTGTAAGTAGAATTTTGTTAAGAATTTTTTATTCTTCTGAAAATTCGTTAAAATTAGCTAACCACGTTCTTAGTAATAAGAACAAACAATTTATTTTTACGGTTTTAGGGTCCAGCACTTAAGTATCGAATTTTATGTAAAACCTCACTTCAGTATTGATAATATTATATACACAAATTTATATGAAGAAAGTAATATTTTTTAAAGTATTACTAGGGGAGACTTTAATGGAACCCTAGTAATACTTAATATTTAATACTTACTTCCGCACGCCAACCCCCGACGGAACCTTCTCTAAAAATATATATGTTATGTTTCATTTATAATAAAGGTGTAGGATTAATAATAACCTCAAAACTAAGATGATAAACAATGTTAAATGTTCAAATCAAATTATTTCGTATATTGTATAACAACAGTTATAATAAAAGTTAAAAGAACCAATAAGGCTCAGGTGTAGGCCTACACTTAATCAAAATCCTTACTAAACAGTTACTATCAATTACTGTATATTATCAATAAATAGGCCTACTATAATCACATTTATATTATTTCTCAAGGCCATTTTTTTGTCGGTACGCCATAACTTCCTTAATACATCATCATATTACATGAATGAGGCATCATTTTAAAACTTTCCTTAATCGCTATACCGGAAAAATAAACAAAATACAATTATACGAAAAAAAAATAAAGAATCCGAAAGTAACAGCGATGTAATATCAAGTAAGTTGTAGGGATATTTTCCTGGCGTTGGCAACACTGATGATAACAATACCCTGCTGGAGATCTGCCGTCAACGCACTACATTGCTATTTTTAATTAATTGTATATTTAGTATCGTATAGTATACGCACTATACGATACTAAATATACGGTGTGTACTTTAATTAAGTGTGATTTAAGCAAGTTACAACGGGTCAGGTAGTATGTCTTATTTATTTTTAATTAAGATGTAACTTAGTATTTTTTTCTTATTTTTAAATTCCTTAAAGCAAGTTTTTATTGGTTTGTGTGTGTTGAAACATGTGTTGGTTGAACCTAGGCCTATCCTAATTTAAAATATTATATTGTACTAAAAGCTGGACATCCGAATCAACTGTTTTATCTGTTATTTTAATCAATTGGTTGCTATGGTAATGAATGTAAATACGTTCAAGAAGTTGTTTTTTCAGTCTATTCCTAACCTAAAATTATGTTTAATTTATTTGACCTGCCTTACCGGCAACATACACACATGTTTTATGTTTTTGTGCACATCTTTGAATGATATAAGTTTCATCTTTCAATTGTTGTTTTTTAGTTTTTCATAATGTTGCTTACTTATTAGCGAATTTCCATAGGAAAAATGAGCTATTGCAGTGGCCCTTATGGTGAGACCCAAGATCGGGAGTAGCAAATGAGCACCGATCATGGTCCCCAGAACACGTTTTGGGGTGTCATTAAAATTCATATATATATATGTATATATGTGTTCGCACTCTAGTGGCCGCATTTTAAGTCCGATTTGGTCCAAATTTGGTACACGTGTTGGTTGTCTATGTCGCTCGGACGAGTTCGTTAGCCAAAAAAATCCATCAACCGGAAGTACGTGTTTTGACCGGAAGTAACTATTTTTTTAGATTTTTACTACGAGAATGAAATTATTTTAGAGTTTTTTCTAAAAATATAAATGTAGGATGTTATTCTGCACATTTTGTTTTTTTACGCGACCTTATAGCTCGCATGGTTCCCCCAAAATCGACCAAAACGTAAAATAACATAAAAGTACCCGGTTCGAAGCCAAGTGGTGCAAACTCGCGAGGCCACTAGGAGGAAATAAATTCTACTAATATATTACGTACACACAGACAGATGTTCAACGCCTTCCCTATTTCCCAAATTGTTCGTTGAAACCCTAAAACATAGGCATATAAAATTAATTTTGGAAATTTGCTCAACTCACGTCAACGGTCCAGCTGCGTGGTCGAATTATTGGTATTACAACTGTTAGGCACTATGTGTTTACGTCCAACTTGATCCTATGAGTTTGTCCGTTGAAAGATACTGGCCACTAATGATTTTCTCTAAGCCAGCTGATTCCTTTTGCTACAATTGTTTGTTCTTAGATGCACAATCACGTGTTTTAATTGTCAGCTGGTTAGGGAAACTTAAAGTGATGATAAAATACGTTTTAAAAATGTCTTTTATTACCTCCTAAATGAAATGATTTCAAAAATGTAAGTAAATTGTGCAAATATAGAATGATTGATCTTTCATTTAAAACAAACCGCGTGTAAAACGGTTCAGTGGAAACCTCAAGTGAACTCATCAAAGAAGTGCAAAGTTGAAATTTTACCCCATGTTAAATCTCCATAAGAAAAGTTTATTTTCCATTTGACCCAATTAACATAAATATTTTCAAAATACAAATAAAACCTGCACATAAGGGACCGCTAACCTTTGTTTTGGTACAGCTCGCATGTAAATCGGTCCAGTAAGACGGTCAGGCTCGCTGTCATAAGCTTTAAATTTTTTCCCTATGTTAAATCTCCATAAGACAAGCTTATTTTCCATTTTTGACCCAATTAACATAAATATTTTCAAAATACAAATAAAACCTGCACATATAGGATAGCTAACCTTTGTTTTGGTACAACCCGCATGTAAATCGGTCTAGTAGAACGGTCAGGGTCGCTGTCATTAGTCTTGCAAAAGTTTTTTAGTATATAAGATATTTACATTACTGTAAAAATAATTTTAAAAAATTTAATATTTGACTTTTAGATATTTTATTACACATAATTTCACTAGAACAAGGAGAAATATGTATTTTGCTAATTTATCTGTGACTGGGAGCAGGGTGCGCGCAGAAGTAAGAACCTCTTACATAGTTGCGTATGTTCGAACTTAGTTACCTATCGTTGCTCCCCAAAATATTCCAGTTGATATTGTTCATCGATCGAAGAAAAACGAAAACACTGTGTAAAAGGACAGGTCTAGTAAAGTTATGTTTATCAACTCCTATAAAAGCGAGTGTACGTACGTGAGTAATATATAATATAACAGCTGATTTCACCCATCATATGTAATACTAAAACGAACCCAGTGTAGATTATAGTTAGTGGTTATGTTTACAACTTCAATCATTATAATTTCTTGTGAAGTTGATTTTTTTAAATATGAGTTATAGAACTAATGTATGCTATATATACGTCATAATATTTGCTTTGATTTTAATAAACTGTATATAAATACAACCTTTCATCATCCATATATTTGTTTATACAAATTTAAATAAACGGTACCACCAACTGGCACATACTTTCTTACAAACATATTTAAATTATTAAACAGATTCATTGTGACTTCATAATTGTAGGTGGGGTAGGAGAGGTTATTTTAAAGTAGGAGATTAACTAATAAATATTGTTATTATTCGATCGATTTCGAACAAATTTACAAAAAATGCCTATTAGGCCTGTATAAATGCACGTAAAAAGGGTTTGAAATTTTTTGAAAAACAAGCCCCTTTTTGGCAAAAAAAACCTTCATAAATCAGTTATTATTATTATTGTTAGCTAAAGAAGAATTTTTAGAAAGATACGGTTGTCTGCATATTATAGTAGAGTACATTAAGGGCTACAAATAAGCCAAATTTGATCAAAATCAAAAGCCGTTTTTTATTTAAAAAAATAATAACTGATTTTTTGTCCAAAAAGGGGGTTGTTTTTCTAAAATTTTCAAAACCCTTTTTCGTGCATCTATATAGGCCTAATTGACATGTTTGGTGCAAATTTGTTCGAAATCGATCGAATAGTTATCGCTCTAGCTTTGTATACATACAGACAGACATTTTGTAAAAACCACTTTTTTGGACTCAGGGGGTCAAAAAACGGATATTTCCACAAAAATCTCAACATCGACTTTTTTTGCAATCACTATACCATTCTCTATAGTATAGTATAGTATAGTGAGAAAGTAAAAGAGATACATTTTCGTTTAACTTCGGAAACATTCGTACTTCTTCGTATAACATATAAACATATTCGATTATTAATTTCTTCACTACAATATTAATAACTTTTAAATCATTTGATCTGTCAATATGAAATAAAAAGCTATTAAAATACAGTATTTGTATCGTTCTTTAAATATATAATAACTTATATAAATAAAAAAGTTTAACAAATAGGCGTACCGTTTTATATTCATTATTATTGTACACATTTACCGAGATAAAAATCCCCATCAGCATAGTTAGGCTTCGATAAGTAGAGGCCTTAATGTTGTTTTTAAATAGTTTGTTTTTTAAGTTATGGATTTCTGATGTGTATATAATTCCATTCATTATCCTGTGATTTTTCATGGGGGCTTACTAATAGGATAGTATAAAATAAGAGCCAATTAGTTTTTTTTTTTTGTTTTCGTGTCGACAGTATGATGTATAACATATGCATATATCTATTCTACTCCAACTCTGGAGTACTAACCCTGAGTTTGAAAGAAGTACTATACTATTACTATTGGTTCTTATACTATTAGATTACAAGCTTACTGACGTACGCCGTGTTGAAATTGCCTAGCGAACAAACTTTAATTTTAATCATCAACTAAGTTTCCTCTCATAATCGTCAGACAAATCTCCGTTATGTTTGTAGAACGCACCATGCGTTCGTTTGTGTGCTAAGGTGAATGAAGTCGTGTTTGTGAGATGGTTGATATAGAGCAGAAAAACGTTAAAATCTCATTTTACAGAATCGTCAAAGACACGATGAGCTAAATGGGCAGTATTCCAAGATCGCGAGTACTAATGCCAAAACTATGAATGTTTCCACTTGGTCAAAGGCTTGAAGACAAAATACACAGTGCTGGGCAATAAAATATAGAGTCCAGCGTTTCAAATGTGATCTAGTTTCAGTGTTTTGTGATTATACTGACAAAAAGTTCAGTTTTAGGAGTATTTAGATTGTATTTATATTATTTTAATACAGTTTATTGATGTGTTTTAGTGAGTTGTTAAAATGATTGCGGGTGAGTTTGTGTTTAGAAGGTGACTAATTAGTCAATAGTGTAACAAGTACTACATAAGTGTGTTTATATTCATCATCCTCCAGAACAACACAAAATTAATGTTCATTAGTATCCATTAGTTGTAATTGCTATACGTAACCGCAAAATAATAACAGCTTATTTGTTAAATTTCAAATCACTGTCAGTCATATTCAAAAGATCTTCTACGTTTTAGGTAGTGGAAGTGATAACAATTTCTGGAATTTAAATTCATAAATCTTTAAAGTTAGGTCAAAAGGCTTAAGTCAGAAATTGTTAACGATACCTCAGAATCACTTACAAGTTTTTACAAACTAACGGCTTGCATTGCTTTATATACTATACGCTAGAGGAGAAGGGGCGAGATACGGTAGCAAGTAACTGAAGCGAGGTTATGTTCTCAGTTCTTTTCGGCAAGCCATAGCCCAGTGACTAGCGTGGCGTATTCCCGATCAGAAGATACCGGGTTCGAATCTCGGCCAGAACGGGTAACTTTTCATATCTGTGTTTCGGGGGTAGGAGGGCGGAAGTAAAGCAAACGGTGGTTGGCTCACTTCCAAGCTGACGGGATATGACTCGTTATCTGGTCTCCGGGTTGGGATGTATTGCATAATTGTAATAAGATATTTATGTATTGATATATATTTTTTTTAATACGAAAATTAGTTTTTATTTTAACTTTGACTTCTTTACCATTGACATTTGCCGCGTAACCATTGAAATCACAAAAAATATATATTTTATTCGTACAGTAGCAATTCTGTCGTAAGCCCTTTTGCCCTTCAAAGAAATATCACTTCAGTTGCGACCAGACTGGTTACTATAAATTGAAGGACACAGCTGAACCGCTGACGTGATTTGAGTGAATTTTAAAAATTAAGTCTAGACTATGTGTTTATGGTTTACACCAACTGTTTGGGAAATCGGTCAACAGACGAAGTCGCTGAATAGCTGCCTAACTACGAAATATATTAGTAGAATAGTCAGCACCTCATTGTTGCAGCCCGGTTCAATCTTTGCAAGTTTTCCCTTGCGGTCTCAGATTATGGAATGTTTCGCTTCGCTGGCTGCGGACAAACTCACTACGCTAGTTTGTATCCCGACCGTCGGCCTTGGCTCAGAAGCTGTCTAAACGGTAAAATCCCCCACGTGTGGATTCGAACACGACTTTAATGGTATTTTACGTTTTGATCGAATTTATGGGGGGGGGGGGGTACAAGGCAGGCTATAAGGTCGGGTGAAAAAGAATATGTGCACATTAATCTCCTATATTCATTTTGTAGATAAAACCCCAAAAAGTTTCATTCCAGTACGAACAATGTTAAAAAGATATTACTTCTGGTCAAAATATATCGTTTTTCGCTAACGAACTCATCAGAAACGAACAAAATCAACGTTTATACCAAATCGGACGTAAATGTAAAACGTAAAATATACAGCGTGTTGGAAAAGTCTAGGAATAGCTTAATATCTCAAAATATACGAGTCTCATGCGATAGAAATAAAAGCAGTTACAACCATAAAAGAACCACTTTTTTGTGAGTTAGAAATTTTGTCCGCCATCTTGGAATGAAATTATTTTTTTTTTAATTGGAAGGTATTCATGTGATACATTATTTCGATGTAAAATTTCTAAAGAAAACCAACAGTGAAATTTGGACATCGACATCTTTAACCGATTAAAAATGGCGGCCAAAAACAACGAAATCTTGTTTTCCGATTTTACCCCATTTTGCTGTATACTAACTATTTTTTTAGTTAAAATATTAATTATTATTCTTTTTGGATTCGGAATTAAATAAGCTTTCAAACGATATGCTACACAACTGTATTTAATTCAACCACTCGAAATTATTTTCGAAAAAATCTAAATGTCTGTAACTAAAATTAATTGTTTAAATACTCCCAAATATCGTTGTGTGTCATATCGTTTGAAAGCTTATTTAATTCTGAATCAAAAAAGAAGAATAATTAATATTTAAAAACAAAAATAGTACTGCAAAGTGGGGCAAAATCGGTTAAAGATATGGATGTGCAAATTTCACCGTTGGTTGCCTCTTGAAATTCTACATTGAAATGATGTATCACATGACCACCTTCCCGTTTAAAAAAATGAAGTTCATCCCAAGACGGCGTATCAAAGATGGCGGACAAAAATTTCAAACTCAAGAAAAAGTGGTTCTTTTATGGTTGTGAATAACTGATTTTATTTCCATCTCATAAGACCGTACATTTTGAGATATTAAGCTGTTCCCAGACTTTTCAAACACCCTGTGTATAACGTTTTTAATGACACACTAAAACGTGTTCTGTTGACCATGATCGGTGCTCATTGACCACTTCAGACCTTTGGTCTCACCATAAGAGCCACTTCAATCCTCATCTTTCAATAATAAAGCTGGTCATCTCTAAAGTTTAGTTGTAATACACAGTGGTTGTAGCTGTCACTGATGATTACGACATTGCCTCTTTTTACAAGTTTTGTGTTTAAATGGGAAATGTCTTCTCTTAATCTTTGTGAAAAAACAGGAAACTAGAAATAATTCACTCAGTATAACATTGTTTCATCCTGTTACCATCCCAAAACAACTTCACGAACGATAATTTTCTAAAAGAATAAATCCGAAAGTATAAAGTCGGTGATTTTTAAGTTATCCTACACTATTAAATTGTACTAAAATATTAAAAAATACTGAGATTTTATTGAATTGCGATTTTACAAAGTAAAAACATCCATTAGAACTCATTTAAGAATGTTATTCTCATCGAAGTTGTTTTGGTTTACATTATCGACGTGTTGATAGACTTGTGTTTGCTTATGCATTGTTTTCATTCATTTTTGTTGTTGCATCGATTGAGCGGCGCTAGAAGTTGAATCGATACTCTTGAAACACTCAGCGATAATGTGTTTATGCATTTAAAACTGGATTTACAAGGCGTTTGAAAAACCACCCAATGCTTTAAGATAATTACAATGCGTAGTACAAACATTATGGAATGTTGGTGTTGACCTCCCAAATTTGAATAAGAAATAATTGTATGTAGGCCTACTACTTCCTTGGTAGGCATTACATTCTATTAATTCTTTTTAAACTAGCTGAATACCCATGCTTCGCTAAGGGAAATTTATTGCATCACTATGTTACATAATTGCAATATTTCTCTCCCATTTTCGTACATCTTTTATATCACGAAAGTGAATTATTACATGCACTATATTCAATTAGTTTGGAACTTATTGTTCATTAGCTGCCCGTCAATCGTTTTGGTCAGGGTATGTGGGCTGAATAAATAAAATCAGTTAAAAATAATTCGACCACGCAGCTGAACCGCTGACGTGAGTTGAGCAAATTTCCAAAATTAATAGTATAGGCCTATGTTTTAGGGTGTCAACCAACAATTTGGGAAATAGTTCTATTCACGACGGTGCTGAATAGCTGCAAAATGGTTCGCACGCCATTCCGCATATTGGGAGTATCTTCAATACACAATCCATTGCGTGCTTCGCACGCCAACCCCACGGTCGAATCCACCGCATGGCTTTCAACCGGGTACTTCTATGGTATTTTACGTTTCGATCGATTTTGGAAAAACCAAGCGAGCTAAGTTCGCGTAAAAAAAATGTGCAGAATAATATCCTACATTTATATTTGTAGAAAAAAAATAAAAAACAAATTCATTCTCGTAGGAAAAATATCAAAAAATAGTTACTTCCGGTCAAAAAACTTGCTACCGATTGTTGGATTTTTTTTGGCTAACGAACTCGTCCGAGCGACGTAGACAACCAACATGTGTACCAAATTTGAACCAAATCGAACTTAAAATGCGTCCGCTAGAGTGCGAACACATAATATATACAAACATATATATATATATATATGATTTTTAATGACACCACAAAACGTGTTCTGGGGACCATGATTGGTGCTCATTTGCTACTCCCGACCTTGGTTCTTACGATAAGAGCCACTGCAATAGCTCATTTTACTTTCTCACTATACTATAGTATAGAGAAAGTATAGTGATCGCAAACAAAATCGATGTTGAGATTTTTGTGGAAATATCCGTTTTGGGACCCCCTGAGTCCAAAAAAGTGGTTTTTACAAAATTCTTGTCTGTATGTATGTCTGTATGTATGTCTGTATGCATACAAAGCTAGAGAGAAAACTATTCGATCGATTTCAACCAAATTTGCACCAGAGATGTCCAGTACGCCTGTATAGATGCACGAAAAAGGGTTTTGAACAATTTTGAAAAACAACCCCTTTTTTGACCAAAAAACCCCCAAAAAATCAGTTATTATTTTTTTTATAAAAAAACGGCTCTAACGATTTTGATAAAATTTGGCTTATTTGTAGCCTTTAATGTGCCCTACCATATACAAAAACCCGCGTCTTTCTAAAAATTCTCGTTTAGCTAATAATAATAATAATAACTTATTTTTGAGGTTTTTTTGGCCATAAAGGGGTTTGTTTTTTTAAAATTTTTCAAAACCTTTTTACGTGCATCTATAAAGACCTAATTTACGTGTTTGATGCAAATTTGTTCGAAATCGATCGAATAGTTTTCTCTCTAGCTAATAATAATAATATTTATTAGTTAATCGCCTACTTTAATAAAAGTATACAAAGCTAGAGAGAAAACTATTCAATCGATTTCAACCAAATTTGCACCAGACATGTCCAGTACGCCTGTATAGATGCACGAAAAAGGGGTTTGAACAATTTTGAAAAACAACCCCCTTTTTGGCCCAAAAACCCCCAAAAAATC
>JAGFPH010001736.1:23542-50745 GCA_018207615.1 Philaenus spumarius
CCAAAAAACCCCCAAAAAATCAGTTATTATTTTTTTATTAAAAAACGGCTCTAACGATTTTGATAAAATTTGGCTTATTTGTAGCCTTTAATGTGCCCTACCATATACAGAAACCCGCATCTTTCTAAAATTCTCGTTTAGCTAATAATAATAACTGTTTTTGGGGGTTTTTTGCCATAAAGCGGGTTGTTTTAAAAAAAATTTCAAAACCATTTTACGTACATCTATGAAGACCTAATTGACGTGTTTGGTGCAAATTTTTTTGAAATCGATCGAATAGTTTTCTCTCTAGATAATAATAATAATAATAATAATATTTATTAGTTAATCTCCAACTTTAATAAAAAAACTCTCCTACCCCACCCTACAAGTCACAGTGAATCTGTTTAGTAATTTAAATGTATTTGTGAGAAAGTATGTGCCAGTTCCTGGTACCGTTTATTTCCTATGGAAATTCGCTAATAAAGAATTCAGAGTGAAGAGCGTCTTCTTTTTCAACCGCTAAATCTGCAGACTGGTATATCACAGTCTTAGCTGAATGTTGCAGATTGCCCAGACAGCACACGTCTTTAAATGCGAATGTATAGATCAGAATAGGATTGATCAGCTTACGTTTTTAAATATTTTCTTAAAATTAATAATTGCCAAATTTCAGCTTTCAAGCTTTAATTAAAGAAACCCAATTAATATTTTATTGTTTTTAGAAGTAATAAACACATTTTCACCAGTTAGCAGCATATAACAAAATATAAAACTCGTTTACTTTTTGTATGCGCTTTTCAAGAATTAAATGTACAAAATTTCATTTTTCTAGCTTAAAGTAAAGTATAAAAAACAACATTTTATTGTTTTATTGTTGTTGTTTCAAACCTTAAAGGCCAAATATTTTAAAATCCTCTCTCAGTGCGTCTCTAGCGCCTATGAGCAATACGTTCCTAAATTTCACGTTCCTAGGCGGTATTCAATTAACGTTCATAGGTTTAGTAGTTGTTACTACATTTTCACCCATTTAGCAGAACGTGACATAATGTAAAAGCGGTTTATTGTTTCTATCTTGTAATAAATAAATTTACAAATTATCAGATCTCTAGCTTTAAGGAAGGTATAACAATGTATATTTATTGTTTTTTTTGGGTTGTATCACATTTTCACCCCTAGAAGCACGTAAAAAATTGTAAAAATGGTTTACTTTTTGTGTGTGCTTTTCAATAAATGAAAAGGTTGTTTCAACCCTTAAAGGCCATGGTTTTTGAGATCTACAACAAACAATATTGTTTTAGGGGTTGTTTCAACTCTTGAGGGCCAAATATTTTAAAATCTTTTCTTAGTGCGCCTCTAGCTAGCATGAGCAATACGTTTACCAAATTTTACTTTACTATTCGGTAGGGTTTTTGAGATCTATGACAAACAATAATAATTCGACCACGCAGCTGAACCGCTGACGTGAGTTAAGCGAATCTCCAAAGTTAAATTTATATATCTTTTTGAGTTTCAAACAACTATTTGGGAAATAAATCAACTCACGAAGGCCAGTATGTACCAAATATATTGCCATCGGTCACCACGGTAAAAGCCGTGGATTTAATTCTGGTACTTTTACGGTATTTTACGTTTTGATTGTTTTGGGGGGAACCAGATGGGCTATAAGGTCGCGTAAAAAAACAAAATGTGCAGAATTATTTCGTATGTCTATTTTTTAAAAATAAAACCTCAAAAAATGTAATTCCAGTAAGAAAAATCTCAAAAATGTTTACTTCTTGTCAAAAATTTGGTCTACTTCCGGTCAACATTTTTGGCTAACGAACTCGTCTAAACGACTTATAAAACCAACCTGTGTACTAAATTTGGACCAAATTAGACATAAAATGCAAACGTTAGAGTGCGCACAATTATATACATGAAACTTCTGGTCAAAAATGTGGTCTACTTCCGGTCAATTTTTTTGGCTAACGAACTCGTCCAAGCGACTTAGAAAATCAACCTTTTTACCAAATTTTGACCAAATCGGACGTTAAATGCGTCCGTTAGAGCGCGCACACTTACACATAAAGTTACTTCCGGTTAAAAATTTTGTCTAGTTCCGGTCAATTTTTTTAGCTAACAAACTAGTCCAAGCGTCTTAGAAAGCCAACCTGTTTACCAAATTTGGACCAAATCGGACATAAAATGCGTCCGTTAGAGTGCGCACACCTATGTACATGGTACTTCCGGTCAAAAATGTGGTCTACTTCAAGTCAATTTTTTTGGCTAACGAACTCGTCCAAGTGACTTAGAAAACCAACGTGTGTACCAAATTTGGACCAAATCGGACGTAAAATGCGTCCCTTAAAGTGCGCACCATATATGAATCAGTCATTTAAGAAACCCCACATCTCCAAAAAAGTAAACTTACGGAAAACCAAAAAAAACCTCCTGCAAATAAACTATGTTAATTCAGAAATCTTTTTTTGGTTTGTAATCGTTATGTTTGATGAGCTTTGTCAAAATTAACCATTAAAACTAAATTTAATCATATTTTGGTATAAGAAAAAAAAATGTTTTTATGTTCGGAGATGTGGGGTTTCTAAAACGAACAGTTTTTTGTTTATGCTATTTTTTTCTTTAATGGCTTTGGTTAAATAAAACAACTTAAATAAATTTTTTTTGTTTTATTTTAATAATGACAAGCTTTTTTAATTTTAAACTGCAAATTATTTTCAATTTTAGTCCAAAACTTCCATGTCTTCATTGTCACAAGTAGGCCATTCATAGATTTCTGAGTAGAACTCGTCGAGAATTTCTTGTGGTATGTAGTTTCTTAACTTTTTTAGGTCATAAATTTTTTTTTTTTTTTTGTTAATTGGAACTTTTTCTTTAACTGCTAAGGTTGTAGGCAACAAGGGAGGGACTGTGTTTTTCTTTAAATTGAAGGTGTGTTGGTTGAGCCCTCCAATAAAGGATTTGACTACAACCTGGCCCAGATGTTCCTTTGAATATATAAACTCCATGAAAGTAGACAAATTAAATTTCTGTTTTTCATCTCTAGGTATGCTTCTGCTCAAAGATTCAGTTGAAATGGTATTTCTTTTGCACAGATGTGGCCACCAGGCTTTGTAGTCGTTCACATCTGAACCACTGACTAACTTAACTAAAAACTTGTCAAGTAATTTTGAAGAGTGTAATAGTAACTCTGTGTACTCTTTTACAGTATAGATTCTGTCTATTTTCTTTATTTTTCTCTTCACAACACTAAAATCCCTATCGCATGGTAAAAATGAGTGGCCACGTATAGAGAAATAGTGGTGAATGGTCTCAAAGCGGCCAAGCTCAACAAGAGCCAGAAGCAATCTCACAACAGTGTTGTTTTTATTTTGGCCTCCTGTCCCATCTGAAAACAAGTGAAGGTGCTTAACATCCTTACTCAATACGTTATTGACATAATCCACGAGGAAGGAACTAACCTCGTTAGGCCCCTTTTTAGCTATAACCTCATGGTATAAGTAAAACATAGCCTTTTCATCAGAAATGTTATGAACATTAAACACGTTGAGAGTTAGTTGGCGCAGGTAAAATGTTTCCTGCACAGGTATCTCAGGGAGTTGAAGATTCTGCATGTAGTCCATACAGATGCCGGCTACCGTATTGTCATTTAGGCATTTTTCTTTTACACTTTTTAAAGCTGCATAAAACTTAGCTGCTCGTCTCTTGTGGACCAACGGTTTTGCAACATACACTCGCTTTGATGCATCACTCAAAGACGGACTTTTAATTTTCACTTTAAGTTCCTCACACTTACAGCAAGTATCCACCTGTGGCCGACCAAATGACAGACCTGACTCGTTCAAATGACTTAAGTAGTATTGGTAATTTACGCCAAGATCAGGAAACTGTCGGTTAAAACGTTGCCACATAATTTTCCCATTTAAATTTGCACTTAAATAATGATAGGTTCTGGTTGTATAGTGAGCCTCCTTTTGTGGAAATGATGCTATATGGTTACGAATAGCTTCAACTACATGACCAGGTTTAGCATTTCCTGATAGATTTTTACCACGAAAGTCTAATGGAATTTGGCCTTTTGATAGCAAACCACACAACCTTCTTACTCGGTCTGGAGTTATTCCATGAATAGAGAGGAATGCAGTTTTACAAATTTCAGTTCTTCCATGAGTTGTTGATACTGAGTACTTAAATGAGTGTGTTTTAGGCTTACCTTTTAAATTACCATCATGTATCTTACGTCTTTCTCTTTCAATAGGCTTACACTCAATAAGGCTCTGCAGGTACGCATCTTGCTCATTTTTAGAAGTGAAATCAATGAACCTGGTGTAAATATCTGTTGCAGTATCATCTGTTACGTTGGTAGGAATGCATTTCCACTTGCAACTGAAAAAAACGATAACATTAAACATCCAACCTAGTTTTCATTTAACAACAAGTTTTGACCAAACACAAAATATGAGCATATGCCTAAAAAGAAATATTGTTAGCCTAAGTTTAAAGGAGTGTTATTTATAAAAGTACTACAATAAGAAACCTAATATAATCTTAAACAAATGTTCTACAATAGGTTATGTTTAGTACTTACTTGCAATGAAACCCATGTTCTTTTTGCTTTACAACTTTTCCTTTATAATTGAAATATTCTTCATTCTTCACTCTGGCTTTCTTAATCTTCTCAAACTGATATTCAGATTGTTTACCTTTCTTTCTTCTCTTGTTAGACTCATTATCATTAATACTTTCACTAGAACTCATTTTGGACCAACAAAGTAAACCACACACGTCATGTGAACAGCAAAGAAATAGATTATCAGCTGACACACGTCTGCCAACTGCCGACCACTCATTTCAGAAATCCCACATGTCCAGGAGATGTGGTGTTTCTAAATAGACTGTAATATTCAACCTGCTATGAACGCCATAACGGGCAGCAGGACATGTGGGGTTTTTGAAGAAAATGATGTAACTTACCTCAAAGACCAATTTCCCGCGATAAAGTCAATATCCATAAATAATGGAGATGTGGGGTTTCTTAAATGACCGATTCATATACAAAAAGTTATTTCATGTCCAAAATTGTATCTACTCCCGGTAATTTTTTTTAGCTAGCCTACCAGTTCAAGCGACTTAGAAACCCAATGTGTGTACCAAATTTGGGCCAAATCGGACATAAAATGCGTCCGTTAGAGTGCGCACACATACATACACAAATATATACATATACATATGATTTTTAATGACAACCCAAAATGTGTTCTGGTGACCATGATCGGTGCTCATTTGCTACTCCCGACCGAGGGTCTTACCATAAGGGCCACTGCAATAGCTCATTTTTCCTATTTAAATTCGTTAATTATTGTTTTAAGGGTTATATCAACCCTTTAAGGCCAAATTTTTCCGATATTTTAATAGCTATTCTGGGCTATTCTGGGGCGGAGACAAATCCAACAAATCAATGATATAAAAATTGGTTCAGCCGTTCTTGAGTTATTAGTGGTGTAACTAACCCGACTTTGTTTTATATGTTATTATATAGATGAAGTCTGAAAGTTGTCAAAGAAGATACTACATTATAGTATAGGTTAGTATTTCAGAGATTGCTAAACCTTATTTAGTAAAATACATACACATGAGTATATTTACATCGTATGAATAATTAATTAAGTTCAAGCTACAGAACTCTACTTTAAAGTTTGTCTTCTGCTTTATCTTTTAAATTAATTTACCTTTTGTAATATAAACTGATTTATTAAACAACACGCAGGTCAAGTAAGTTACATATTGTAGTATCAATGCATTAATGTTTCCATGTCTCACACTTTTATCGCAAGAAATAACAAATCTAAGTGATTTAAACTGCTTTTACTTAAAACTGTACGAAGTAAAATATCACTGAAAACCACACACCACATTCTGAACTGAGTGGGAAAAATCTGATCTCGGGAAAGCGATTCATCGCCATGGGGAACCTTAAAACCTATTTACCAAATCCCAACCCCCTACCCTTCCCTCGTACCACACTCTCAACAACTTATAATGGACACATATGGCTTGTGATACAAAACATTAACGCCCTTTAAAAACATGAATTTCTGCAGTAAGAAAATATAAATCGTCTGTAAATGAAAATTATTACTTCGGCTCGCATTAAAATTCCGAAGTATTGAAATCTTGCGGAAATTCTTGTGCGTCTGTATGTCTGTCGACACGATATAGGTATGCACTCGCAGATGTCGTGGAAAACTTCTGGTGGTGCCAAAATCTTCGTAATTTTATTGAGGAGAGTTGAAAAGCTTTTGAGCTTTCTAGCGTTAGTCGGGGCAAACATTTTGAAAATATTGGGTAAAATGTTTTTAAATACTATGTGGGGTATTATATGTTTTGTTTTTGTACTGGAAACCCTATTTTGACAGTTGAAATACCGTATAAGCGCGTTGGGGTCACGTTTTTGGTGTCAACATTTTTAAATACAGTATGGGATATCGTTTTATATGTTTTTGGATACGGGAAACCCGATTTTTGCAGTTAAAGAGTCGTAACGCGTCGATCACATTTTTGGGTCAACATTTTAAAAATACATTGTGGGATAGCGTTTTATAAGTTTTTTGGTACGGGAAATCCGATTTTGAAAGTTATAAAAAAAAAATACAAGAGCCGAAGATTCGAAAAAGTGTTCCATCTTTTCGTCTTGCTTTATAAGTTATTTTTATAACTTTATATTACTTAAAAGACGCAAAGAGATATTCAAAATCTGTTCCGGGCAATATATCTACTTATATAAAGCTAGACGGTAACACTGATTCATTGACATTAATTATTTGGCACTTCCCGTAATCGTACCCCCCTCGACCTCATACTTGAATTAAAGCTCTCGACGAGAAACTCTTGGGAAAATTGCCAGAATTTAATATTTTTAAATTTTGGAAGCACCTTTTAGGCGGGAAAGATTTTTTCTATTTTTACAATTTCTTAATTTTCCCACTTTGAGCGCGTTTTGTAAGAAAACGGAAAGAGATAGCAAAAAATGTTAAATACAAAAGTTGTAGAAAATTTAATTTCAGACTAACGATTTTTCATCAGATTTAAGATCCAATCATCCATTTAGCCACTATTCATCCGAGAAGGGAAGCTCCATCCAACGTTCTTAAAGCCAGACGGTTTCACTGATTCACTGACATTAATTATTAGGCACTTCCCTTAAATGGACCCCCCTCAACCTTATACTTGAATTAAAGCTCTTGACGAGAAACTTTTGGATTAATTGCCAGAAGTTAATATTTTTTTAATTTTGGAAGCACTTTTTGGGCGGGAAATACTTTTTAGATTTTTTAAATTCCTTCATTATCCCACTTTGAGTGCATTTAGTAAGAAAACGGTAAGAAATAGCAAAATATGTTAAATACAAAAGTTGTAGAAAATTAAATTTCAAAGCAGAGTTATTCCGTCAGATTCAAGATCCAATCATCCCTTTAGCCGCTATTAACCCGAGAAGGAGCTACGACAAACAATCCTTCAAATTTCCCATGTTAATCTTATAGAGATAATGTTTAATGAGCTTGAGTCAGCTGCCAAATAAAAATGCTGATTTGTGCTCGGTCACCTATGTACAAACGAGCCAAAGATTAACGAGATTCTTTAGCGAATTTTCCAACTGCGAGCGAAACGAAGCAGCCATCTGAGGCCAAAGGCCGAGGCGGGGTTGGAACGCGAAGCGTCCAGGGGCAGAGCCCCTAGTCTACTTATATAAAGCTAGACGGTAACACTGATTCATTGACATTAATTATTAGGCACTTCCCGTAATTGGACCCCCCTCAACCTTATACTTGAATTAAAGCTCTCGACGAGAAACTTTTGGGAAAATTGCCAGAAGTTAACATTTTTAAATTTTGGAAGCACCTTTTGGGCGGGAAAGATTTTTTAGATTTTAAAAATTTTTTAATTTTTTCACTTTGAGCGCGTTTTGTAAGAAAACGGTAAGAGATAGCAAAAAATGTTAAATACAAAAGTTGTAGAAAATTTAATTTCAGACTAAAGATTTTTCATCTGATTTAAGATCCAATGATCCATTTAGCCACTATTCATCCGAGAAGGGAGGCTCCGCCCAAAGTCCTTAAAGCTAGACGATTTCACTGTTTACTGACATTAATTATTAGGCACTTCCCGTAATCGGACCCCCCTCAACCTTATACTTGAATTAAAGCTCTCGACGAGAAACTTTTGGGAAAATTGCCAGAAGTTAACATTTTTAAATTTTGGAAACACCTTTTGGGCGGGAACGATTTTTTCAATTTTTTGAATTTCTTCATTTTCCCACTTTGAGCGCATTTAGCAAGAAAACGGGAAGAGATAGAAAAAATGTTAAATACAAAATACAAAATGTTGTAGAAAATTTAATTTCAAACTAACGATTTTGCATCAAATTTAAATTCCAATCATCCGTTCAGCCGCTATTCACCCGAGAAGGAGCTCCGGCACACAATCCTTCAAATTTCCCATGTTAATCTTATTTAGATAATGTTTAATGAGTTTGAGTCCCCTGCCAAATAAAACAGCTGATTATGCTCGGTCACCTATGAACAAACGAGCCAAAGATTAACGAGATTCTTTAGCGAATTTTCCAACTGCGAGCGAAGCGAAGCAGCATTTGAGGCCGAAGGCCGAGGTGTGGTTGGGACGCGAAGCGTCCAGGGGCAGAGCCCCTATTATCATAATATACGGGAATTCATGTTTTATAAAGGGTTTTAATTAGATGTATTCCAAGTCATATGTGTTTATTACAAATGTGTTACATGTGGTGATAAGAGTAAGGTTGAGTGGATTTCGCAAATTCTGATTTTTCAGGAGGGAAGATGAATAACTTCCCCTAAAACAGATTTCGCACACCTCTCTTCGTCTTTTAAATAATATAAAATTATGAAAGTAACTTACAAAATAAAATTTTTGAACATAGTGAACGAATTCGGTTAACCGATTTTTATTTTCTTACCACTTAAAGGGGATTTGCTACTGAGAATGGTAAACAAAACATAACATTTTGGTAAAACTTTGTTTGCGTATTTTTGTTCTACAGGTCCTAAAACACATGAGAAACGCAATAGAAGCCATGTTTTCTTTACATATATACCAGAAAAACAAAATTTAAACAAGGAGAATAATCAGTCCAAATTGCTGTCTGGTTGTATAACAATATTATATTTTGGCCTACATATATGTTTACATTATCATCAATAACCCTCTAAAAATAACCAGGCATAATATAAAGTATAAGCACATTAACAGCTTTATTTACCTAGGCGTTTTTCAAAATTGTTCACTGTATTCCACATTGAAGCACACTTTTTCAGGGTCGGCTCTAGCTGTCGGCCATGTTGGCTGACACTCCATAACACCAATGTTAAATTACAATCCAAAATTTTCCTTTATTTTTGATCGGAAAATTATAAACGATATGTCATTTTAAAGCTATGGTCAATATTCATTCAAATGGCTTTTTCAAAACTAAGATAAATATTTTGTTTAATATTTATTAACAATTTGAAACATTGTTTTTTAATATTTTTTATGTTGTCACTATTAATTATAGCGAAAAACTACCAAGCCATTCGAATGAAGAATTTCGTCCCCAAGAGTTTTTTTTTTTTGACGCTATTTAAACAATTGCGGGTTTTAAATGGATTTAGGCTGAGCAATGTCCGTGTAACCTACCGCCGCTATAGGGTGATTTTAAATATTTGATTACGTTGTAACTATTAATTATAGCGAAAAATTACCAAGTCATTCGAATGAAGAATTTTGTCCCCAAGATTTTGGTATTTAAAAAAACTCTATTTGAATAATTGCGGGTTTTAAATGGATTTAGGATGAGCAATGTCCGCGTAACCTACCGCCGCTATAGGAGTCGCAGGTTGCTTTCTGTTTTACTAGAGCCGACCCTTAAATCGCCATTTCCCGAAATGTGAGAATTTCATGTTTTCAGAGACTAAATTCGATACTTCTCAAGAACCACTTGAAGTAGATTATTTAAACTTTTACCACTTACTCTTTACATCTTTAGGTAAAAAATTAGGTAGATTTATGTTTGTAACTTTCATACATCATAAATCAAAAAATAATTATTTGAAAACTGCAAACAAAAATAAAAAATTATTTAATGTTAAATTGGATAAAAAATAGATTGGAGGTGTATCGACATATTTCTACCTAAATTTGTAGTAGGCTGTATTACCTTTAAGAAAAGTTAAGAACCAGCAAAATCCATTAAGTACTTTTACAGTTATATCGCTTCAAAAATGTCTCGGCAAATTCATCGAAATCCCAGTTTTTATTTTTTTCACTTATGATAAAAGTCAAACATTTTATGTTTTATATTTTTGTATCTTTTTCAGCACATACTACACCAGAAAACAAATTTTCAAAACATTTTTATCATTAATACAAAATGTCACCCTTTTCAGTAGCAAATCCCTTTAAATTCACTTACAATACTTTAATTTGACCAAGCCATATATGTGTCCATTAAAAATGTTAGAGGTGGAGTTGTACGAAAGGGAGGAGAATGATTTTAGGTTTCATAAAAATTGATAACCTTCTCGAGATCAGATTTTGCCAATCTCTTTCTGTTTTTCAATAATAGAAAGGTTACGTTTTCAAAAAATAATTTTGTATAGACAATTAACTCCTAATGGTAAAAGTTAAATTAGCAATATTTATCACAATAAAAGTAATTACAACTATCTACTTATAATGCATAGCTGCAGTGAGTGATGATCTGCTGAGTGGTTGGTGATATACTTGTTTTCAGGTTAGTTCTTTGATCTCACATTTGCACATTAATGACTCGACTTCACTATGAATTAATAAGATTTTTAGATGCTTTAATTATTCATTCAGTTTCTGCATAGCATTAAATTTACACTACAGGCACAAATATAAAGCCATTTCCAATTTAAAAAAAATCTCAAACAATGGAAAGTTAAATGTAAAAAATAAACAATTAATTACACAATATCATCAACTCCTATAAAAGCGATTGTACGAGCGTGAGTAACATTATAACAGCTGATTTCATCTGTAAACCCAGTGTATATTTTAGTTTTAGGTTATGTTTACAACTTCAATCATTATAATGTCTTGTGAAGTTGATTTTTTTTAAATATGAGCTAAATAACTAATGTATGCTATAATCTACGTTATAATATTTCCTTTGAGGTTATAAACTATATATAAATACAACCTTTTATCATCAATACAGTATATTTTTTTATACAAATTTGAAGAAAATATACATATATATTCCTTTAGCTTAGGAAACATTCCTACATCCAAACAGCTGATTTCACCCATCATCTGTAATACACAAACCTAGCATAGATTATAACTTTGGGGTAATGTTTACAACTTTAATAAAAAAATATAAGTCATGTAATATTAATAACTTCTAAATAATTTGATCTATCAATATGAAATAAAAAGCAATTAAAAGATAATATTTTTATCTTACTTTAAATATATAATAACATACATAAATACAAAATTTTAACAAGTATTCATACTGTTTTATAATCCTTATAATTGTACACATTTACCAATTTAAAAATCCCTGTCAGCATAGTTAGGTAGTTAAAATGTGTTGTTTTAAAATAGCATTTTGTTGAATGATGTATTTCTGATGTGTATCTAATTAATCCGCCTGTGATTTTTCACGGGGGTTTACTAGAGAATTAATAAATGATTAAAATTGCAAGTAATCACCTGGACCACTTGAAAGTTGTATGTTGGAAGTTGGACAGCGACTACGTTACATTGTTATCAGGTAGTTACATTACTGTGTTACATAGTTCGTTAGATTAATAGTTGAATTAATGATTAAGTAGTTTATGAAGGTCCTGTTTAGTAGTAGCATATATTTAATATTCTTCCAAGGTAAATAATAAAGCTCAATTCTGACAAATGTGGAGAATATTTAGGTTCTTTTTAATGTCGGTTTGAGAGTGGCCATAATCTATTAGAGTCTTCGCGAAAGAAGAACTTGTTTCATCAATACTAGGCTTCGGTAAGTAACTTTTACACCGTTTGGCAAATTGATTACAATCGGTGCAAGTTACTTCGTAAAATCCTGATAAGTTTGTTTTCTACTGGAATGATTTTATTTGGTTTCAGAAAGCCTGTGAGATTGTTAAGCGTTTTGAAAACCGGGACGAGATGGTTTTCGTTTATGGTTTTTAATGGAACTCGAATCTTACTGGAAACACTGTTTTTATCTCAAATTTATCGAAACGAATTGCATTGCATGTTTACTGCTTTAGACAGCAATATTATAATATCAGTCAGAACTTTTGACTAATTAGTTGCTACAGTACTAAAACTTTCATTATTGTGTTAAGCCACATCTGTAGCTGAACTGAAGTGCACCTGTTATGCGACCAGTTTAATACTAAAATTAGTTTGTTGGTTAGTTTATAGTTTTCAAGAAGTAAGAGGCGGTTGGCAAAATCAGACGTCTTTCAAGCACTTAACCCAATCCGCAGCTAAAATAAAGGTTTTAAATTGCGTAAATATATCCCAGTTGCCTCGTTAAAGTCGTGACACTCACCGTCACAGTCCGAGTCGCGTGAATAAAAAAGGCCTGGACCGAGTAATATGACAATCAACATTAATAAAAAATAGCCTGAATATTTACCTGACCCATTAATTTTTTAAAATATTAGCAATCCATAGTCTCTATTTTTGACTTATAAAAAATTTTGACATTTGTGAAAACGGTACTTGTTTTAGTGATATATATATATATTTTTAAATATTTTTGAAGTATGAAGTAAGCTTTCATATCTGGAAAGTTTATATTTAAAAACGTAAATCTACGACTAGGCGTTTACTAATTTTCCTTAAACTACTCTAAAATCGTACAAAATAAAAATGTAATATTTAATTGTGAAATTATTTGCTTTTATATTTTATGGGTTTTTAAATTAGCTTCAAAAAAAAAAATTATGTAGGCCTATGCCAAAGGACAGATAAAATCTAAAGTTTATGTTATAAATACTAAGTTTGTGTGACTAATACGCATGGATGTACAAAAAGATAACGCCTTTTTCCAAATTTCGTCTCTTTCCAATTACGTTAGGAAATGTATATTCGTACATGAAGTGTCGCCGGGAACTAACTGCCAAGGAAAGATTCGACTTACAAATTCTGATTAAAATGTTATCAGCAAGAGACAGGCACTGTATAAAATATAATTTTTCATAAATATAATTTTGTTATACAATCTTTCAAGGGCATACTCTTTACACATTATTTACTCCACTATTAGGCCCAAGTTTATTTCAAACAAGTAAGAATAGGTAATTTTTTATAAGTAATATTGAAATTAATCCAAATAATAATAAATTCTTTATTATTTTTATACAAAATGTACATATCACATGCAATTACATCTAGACAGTATGATAATAACATAATCATTACAAAAACTGTACTTGAAAAAACATAAATAAAAATTTAAATAACTGTTAATGTCCTGAATTCGTTATTTCTCCTTCGTTAAGTCCTCTCTAATCTAATGTTGAAAATATTACAATTCCACTAGAGAAGGCTCGTTTGCGAGTGAACGAATCTAAATAAAATGAAGCGTTAGAATGAACGAGTGATGCTGTAGTTCACGTAAAAGGAACGGTCGGTCACGGCACAGACTATAGAATTACTACAGACATCTCACTGCCATGTTAAAAATGGGTGCGCTTTTAAACGTCAATTTGTACGCTCATTCTTAGTGCGCGCCACAGTCGATGTACGCTGAAAAGTGTTGCCAAATGTACGCCCATGCTGCTCGGCATCCGACTTCTGACCGAGCATACAGCAGCTAGCCACTGTACGCTGGGTTCCGTGCGTAGATCAGCGCTCTGTTTAGAAACAAACTTACACATTTATCTGATTCTAATTTAATTATTGTGTGTATTAAAGAGCAAGACTATGCTTTCTGGTATAATCACTAGAAATATTACCTATCCAAAGTGCTATATTATCCTATAAATTAACTAAATAATACTTTAAAATATGACCCACATATTACCGAAGAATTAGACCCCAGAAAAAAGTTCGGCAACAAACAAGTTTAGCCACAACCTAATAAACGTATCATTTTACAGTTCAATAATATTACTTATTATTTGTACAACAAACGGTTTTCAACATTTACTATACATTGAGCATGTTTTTATTGAAAACATCTTTATCACAAAATTACGTTGTTCCAATTAATTTTTAGTATTATTAATTATACTAAAATTAATCCTATTATTAATTGTAGTAATAATAAAAACTACATTTTGATACGAATGTATTTACAAGAATTAAATAAATAAACTTTTAACTTATTATTTAAAAAAGTACGTCAGTAAGTTTATTCATGTACCTGTATCAGTAGTGTATTGTGTCTATTAATATTAATGACAGAATAAAACACCAAAGACAAGATACACTTTTCCTTATTTGTATCGCTATTGATATTAAAATCAATAATTAATAATAGCTGATCTCTATAATTTAGTTAGTGCTGTAAACGTAAACTATGTTATCATTGTACTCCAGGAATGTTATTGACAAACGATAGGTTATTTAAACAAAATATGTATGAACTTTATTATGAATATTATTAATCACAGTGTGATTAAAAGTATCGTTCATCACACTCGGGCCAAAAGTAGCTTTTCGATCCTCGCTCATTTTCCGACTTCGGCTTCGCCTCGGTCGTTAACTTGAGCTCGTATCGAAAAGCGTCACTTTCGGTCCTAGTGATAAAATATACTATTAAATCATATTTTAATAACATCTGTTGTTGCAGATACTGTACAGACTAAATTTAACTACAAGTAATATTTTCAAAAAGGCCTGAATCATATAAGAAAGGAAATTAAGTAATAATGTAATTACACTAATGCTTCATCTTCATTAATTAAATTGTGCCTGAACGTTACAGTGCTCCAAGAAGTTAATGAGTAAACAACACAAAAGCACTTTCAAATATAAATTCTACTTACTTATTTCTTTGTGCTTAGTCAGAACTAATGTGGTTCGTTGCACTTTATAATTATTGACACATAAATACAGTAAATTTAAAAACCTCTGTTACCCATGTTACTGTTTTTCCGGTAGTATCTAAAAAGGTTTATTAATTTTAAACAAAAGAATGTAAATCCAGCAATGTTATTTATTTAAAAAAAATCATAAACATAAAAATATGTTTCTTATTTAATGTTTTTAAATGTTCAATCACACTCCCAATTTTCAGTTACCATACTTCTAGTTTTTTTTTTTTTTTTTATAAATCACATTTATTAAATTGTCAAATTTAATTTAATTTATTAAATTTGCCAGTTATTTTTTTACATATTACCACAATACCTTCTGTAATATTGTGCTTAATGTATACTAAGCACAATATTACACTGAACTACTTCTATACTTCTATACTTGTCATTGAATTAAATACAGTTAACGTTCATGAGATAGCTAAGTCAATTATTATCACGCTACCTATATTTAAAATAATAAAGATAAGTTCTAATGAGTCAAACAGACCCAAGAAACAGTGCACACGGTAGAACAGTTAGTAGGACACGACCCTGTCACATCGACGTGACCTTGATCAGTACTCACTCGCCCCCACCATATCACTCGTGCGATATGACAACATCGTTCTGATTATAACTTACAGTAGCTACGCACCTGAACTCTAGCGGCTCAAAACTAACTCAATTTTCCCGCACCCTTTTTCCTATGGCAGTGAGAGGTCTGGAGTAATTCTATAGTCTGTGGTCACGGTCACCTCCTGCAATTCTGATTTTTCTTTCTCCGCCAAAACTCATTCCCACTGCCCAGCCCCCAACCAACCCAACTGACTCAACACCATAGAACGAAGTGAACCACAAGAACGAAGATTATTTTTAGTCTTTCAGTGAACGAATCAGTGTACGATTGTGTGAATCCTTGTGAATCTGAATCTTCCTGAGTTTGGTAGATCATTAAATCTCAAGTGAGTCAGTGAATTTACGACTTTAGATTTAACGACAACAGTGGGACTCTTTAACGGAAGATTCATTACGACATAGATTTAACGACTCGTTCACCACTCTTTTCGCTTATAGGACTAGTTTTTGTTTTGTTTTTGTATCTTTAAAATTCTTCTCGATATTAATTTATTTAGGTAATATTATGTTAGTTATGATTTTTTAAAGCTTCTATTGTATCAACTAATTAGTTAAACTGGGTTTAATTTTTCAAGTTTAAAGTATAGTATTTTACTAGATCTGTTGAGATATCTAGGTTCAATGTTAAAGTTCCAAAACATATACATGAATGAATTTCACGTTTTTTTTAACGAATAAAAAGAGTTTAACACACATATATATATAAAGAGTTTTCTTGTACATATATAGTTTTTAATAATATATTATATTTATGATCTAGAGCAACCGGATATGCTTTTGAATAACAATAGTTATTTGACTCACCGTCAGCAATCCTTTGAAGTTTAATCTTCAATTAAAAGTCACTTGTGTACATTACACGTGTTTCGGACATTTGTCGTCTATCGTCGGGTGATCAAAAATACTTAATTGCTAACGGTGAGTCTAAGAACTATTGTGAAGAATATATTTTTGAATTTCAATAATTTAAAATTGTATTTAATAAAAAAAGAACATTTTTTATGAATGAAAGTTTTGTGCACTTTTTATTTCAATTACATAATTTTGTTTTATTGATTTGAAAGACATCCCTAACTTTACGTTACATCTTATAAAATAAAACTGTTTATCCTACAATCTGCTAATTATTAAATAGATAGTAATTGCAAGATCGTAATACACAGTTAACAATAAAAGCTTTCATTGTTAATTGGATGAGATTTATACTTTATACATTTTTAAATACTATATTGGAACTATGTTACTTTTATAAACGCAATGTAGTGAGCGAGAACGAGTCCAAGTGAACGAATCTTTCAAGTAAACTAGATCCAAAAGACTCGTTCATTTAGGTGATCGAACTCGCCCATCTCTGGCAAAAAACAACACTTGTCAATAGTGGTTTCTTACCAACACAGCTTATACCAGACAGAAATGTGGTTTTTGCAAGAAGTTTGTTACTGACATCCATGCACATAATTACATAACCTTAGTGTTATTAATATTTTATTAGTTGACAAGTTTTGAACGTGTTTTCTATGTGAGAGAAGAACTGGCGTGATAGACAATATGACAGCATTATGTATGTTTCTTTAACTTTAAAAATAAACCTCTAGCTAGTACGGGTAGTAGTCTACCTATTATATAGATTTAGATATAAGTTACCAAGCAAATTTTGTATATTCATTCCCAGACAGTGCTGATGTATTCGGTTTTACCTTTACAAGTAATATTGAAGAGATAGCAGAGTGATTAATTGAAGTTGTTAATTATATATATATTAGGGCAAGCCTTAGCCGAGTGGACAGCATGGTATCTTCATGTCCATAAGATCCCAGGTTTAAATCTCGGTTAGAGATCAGGGGGCTCTTCATAAATTCGGTTAGGTCAGACGAAGGCGGAAGTAAAGCAAACGGTGGTTGACTCACTTCCAAGCTGACTGGATGTGACTATAAATACATACTTTACAGTATTTAGTATAAATATTCTTAAAAGAAAACAGCTGATGGTGTTTGTTATGCTTAATAATCTATTTATTGTTTTTGGAACAGTTGATAAAACATAAAAAAGTACGACATTCTTATTTTTTTCTTTTTAAATTACAAAAACAGCACTTGCCATAGCCACCATTTTATTATTTTATTGTGTAACTGTTAACATAATAAACATGAAAAATATACAACATGTTTAGTAAGGTAAAAAAAGTAGAGCTTACATACAAACTCAAGGTATATAATTTGTTGACAAGAGCCGTTTTTGTAATCGCCGCCTCTATTCTAATCATTAGGTTAAGAAAACATTTCATGCCTGATTATTGCTTATAGTTTAATTTTTTGGGCATACTAACCGCGAAGACTCGTCGATTGACTAAAAACGAAATTCTGCTTTTTTCTTCGGACGTTCACATTCACATTCGGAGTTAATAAATAGTCATATTTTAATTAAAAGACAAACACAATTTTTTGTAATTTCTACGAGATTTAATGAATCTTGCCGACCAAGGTTTCGCCCGTGACGGCATTGACGAGGCAGCTTTACAGACTGGTCAATACCTTGGTCGGCAAGATTCATTAAATCTCGTAGAAATTACAAAAAATTGTGTTTGTCTTTTAATTATTATGGAATTCTACCAAGTACCTTCGGTCATCACTATCAATCGTATATAGTCATATTTTGTTAGCATAGTTGAATTGAGAATTGGTTTGCACCAACCACTAATTGGAGTGAAGTTGGTCTTCTAAAAATGTTGACATTTAGTTATAGTAGATTATAAATATTACAAGAAAAATAAAATTAAGCTAGTAATTAATTAATTTATTTGTTTATTGGCCTAATTCCGTAACAAGCGTCGATATGTATTTACTAGCAGGATATGGATCAGTCCACATGCTACTTTTTCATTAAGTAGGCTGTGATTGAAGAAGTTTCTTTTTGTTCGTTTTAGACCATTGTTGCTCCTGCACGATTTATAACTGTTATATACATTACCCTAAACAAGGAATTTTACTGTTAATGTGAGAAGATTTTTTTAGAATCAGACAGATTAAAAAAAGTTATACAATCGTAATTAAAAAACGTCTACTTAAACATTACCGGTACTATTGATGAAAGAACATGAAATGAAGGAAAGTTCACTGGGACGAAAGTTCCATTTAGTTTAGAAAATAAATGTATAAATAAAAATAACGTTTAATAAATATGTAAATAAACATAAATGTTATGCCTGCAATAATGCCAATAACTTGTTGTCGCTTTTATCACGCCAAATGGATTTTTATAAAATCACTTAACAACGCATTTTATTTAAAGTGCTTCTTGCTTCTAAGGAGATTAGTAGGGTATGCATCCCTACTTGGTCCAAGTTAAACAGGTTTAAGTCGGCAGTTTTTTATAGGGATGGTGGTGATGATTTCATTGATCGGATGTTGAAGAACAACTTGGCAATTTTTCTAAGGAAATCATAATTCCAGCTCAATATATAAATGTAAACAAACGAATTTCGTGTTGGGGTATTGAAAAAGCTATCCACAAACTATGATTTTTTATAAAGAATTACAGTTTTTGTGCATTTTAGGTTGTTGACTTTATTGGGTCTCTTTAACTCTTTCATGCACGGTGTTGCATATATGTAACATTCCATTTTCAATTGTTTCCTAGCCATCACACAAGCGCTACCTACTTTTAAACTAGTAGACGTAGTTCCATTGATCTCTCCTAGATGTCTCTTGCATTCGTCTGTTTATTTTTCATGATAATAGGCCTACACTTGTTGTTTAGCGTTTATGTGAAGTCATATACATGTTCTTAGGTTACCTCACATGTTTTAGTAATACAACGGGTAAGTTGAAATATTTTTTATAAATAAACTTAAGGCTCGGCTCTCCACATTCTAAACTACGATATTGGGTACCAATTTCAATGTTAAATAACCAAAACATACCTTCACTATTAAGCATATTTTTGTGCTGTTTTTGTTAAAAAACGAAAGCTGTAATTTTTTTCTTAAAGTAAAATAGATTGTGGGTGTTGATTGCTAAGGATTTTTGCAATATCTCTTTTTGCAACTAAGTAAAAAATTTATAAAGTTTACTATTTTTTACTATTTATATCATACGTTTATGAAAACAATAAAACGGTTTCTGAAAATGTATTCGGCAATCAACATCCGCATATGACAGTACTTCAAAATGAAACCAAATTTTTTAATTTATTCCACGAATTAACGGAAAAAAATTATTTATTTTGTAGCATTGCTCTTATGGGAATAAGATTCAATATGGCGGGCAGGGAAGCGCCCCCTTAATGAGTTATAATCTACCAGTAATATAGTTTTAATTTACGTGTTTAAATAATTATAAAACCTTTTATACATAATTTTATGATAAATAAAAAGTATGTTACGTGTATGTAACACCATGCAATAATGGGTTAAAGCCCTTTGATGGTGCTGCTATCACAGTTAATGGTGAACGTTATTCAAAATGGATAATAAACTATGTATGACATAAATTTGTCGAAATTGATACAAAGACAAAATACGTTCATAACATGATAATTGTGGCAAACTGTATGTTTTTCTGTATGTATTAAAACTAAAACAGGTTGTTTTGCAAAGAAGCAAATTATTTTAAATCGTATATTTATGAATTCAACTAACACTTCCTAAAATTGGTTTACAGACCTTGTCAAGAGTAGTTCAATTAATTTGAGTATATTGACGACCTCAATAGAGTGATGAAAACTCTGAAACGCGAGACACATCTTGACGGTTTTTATTTCATACAGTAGCGACATGGATACTGAACCAATAAAGAATCTGAAATTATTCTGATTACCCACTAAGAAAATTATAATTTACTAAGGGAAAACCATGCGTGCTCCGCACGCCAACCCCGTTGGAACCTTCTATACACATAATCATGTTATGTTTTCTTTATAATAAATGTGTAGGATTAATAATAACCACAAAGCTAAATAATGTTGAATGTTCAAATCAAATTGTTTCGTATATTTTAAAACAGCAGTTGTAATAAACTTTAAAAGAACCATCAAGGATCAGGTCTACACTTTAAAAACATAACCTAAAAGTTAGAAATACAAATAATTGCTTCAAAGTTTGAAATCAGCTGTTAATGGAAATATTGGAACAAACAGCTGTTTTATCTGTTATTTTGTTCAATTAGTTGCTATGGTAATAAATGTGAATACATGTATTGGTTTATCAGTCTAGGCCTAACCTAAGATTTTTTTTCCGACTAAATTTACAAATATTGGAATAAAAAATGTTTTTATCAAAATGAATTGTAGCCTATGTTACTCGGGGATAGTGAAGCTTTTTGTTAGTAAAACTATTTTTTCAATCGATTAGGTAGTTCTAGACAAAAAAAGAAAAAAATTTTACCTCTTTATAGGATTAGTATTGATTAAATTTTATTTCAGTCAGAATAATGAAGACGACAGAGTATGCTGATTGACTATAATCTTAGTATGCATTGGTTACATTTACTATTTGCGTAATATAATACTGTGTTGATTCTAAACTTGCTGATATATTAGATAAGGTAAACCTCACGTTACGTAAACCGAATCATAAATAACATACTGCTGCTGTGCACGCAGCGTGAAACATTTTGCTGTCGTGATAAATAGTACCACATCATATCTCGAGTAAAATACGATGCTCGAGATACGAAATATTGCTTTTTACAAGTTTTCCTAATTCATAAATAACATTTTAATATGAAATCTGTGTTGAATTTTAGTTAATAGGAAAGTTGTATAATACCGATCTATTGAATTATGTTATTCTTTCAGGTAACATTAAACAATAATTAGGAAAACTGAAATTTTTTAATGCAAAATTAATACATTTGTATGTCTCTAAAATAAACTCGCATATTCTGTGATATGTTTGTAACGGTCAAAAACATTACACATATTATTTGATAGGCATAATGAGAACGCATTGTATCCATATGCGACGTCACTGAGGTGCTATGACGCGCCGCGCAAGCACGGTTCGTCTTAGCTCTCACGTGTTATTTGGTATAACCATTGTATTTGGATAACCTAATAGAACTCCGATCCATTGCAATATTATGTTCCACTGGAAATTCGACTTTTTTGGCGCTACCTATTGGGGAAACGAAGGAAGCTGTTTGAAACACCAATGCTTTCTCCCTAGCGCTACCTCGCGGCGCGATCATGTACTATTTTCGCGACAACCTTTTTTCCGGCACACAGCCCCTGTATGGATGCAAGATCTATTTATTATTCAATGATCTATGGTATAACGTTGCAGACCAAATTACTGAAACTGTTAATTTGGTAATGTATTATGTTGCGGTCAAGTTACTAGCAGACCGTTTTAGCAAGGTATTTATTTTTTTAATGTTACGTTTCAGACGAGATTACTTTATGAAATATTACCTAGATTATCAAGTAATATTGTCTGCAGCGTTACTTGAAATTCCAAGAAACACCTATACTAACAAAATACATTAAAACAAACATTTTCAGAATGATGAGATATACATATTTAATATATAAATAATAATAAGATTTGAACTTAGAGTACCGGTAATTATTGATAACTCAAAATTTAAAAACAACAAATTTTAAGTACTCAGCTTCAAATTAAAATAAACATAAAAAAATAGTATTTTTATTTAATGTAAGAGTTGCAAGCGAGATTACTTTATGTTAAAAAGTTACCAAGGTCCTCAAGTAATTTCTTCTGCAGCTTTAAGTTAAAATGTTTTAAACAAAATCTTTACTAGCAAAATGCACTTAAAATTTTCAGAATAATTAGATATAAATAAACACATAATATACAAATAATTATAATCAAATTTAAACCTAGGGTAGTAAAATTATTGATGACAAAAATTAAAAAAATTAAACATAATTTAAAGTTAAACTTCTAGACTAAATTAAATTGCACAGTGTCAATTGTTTAAACTAACTATTCCCTAAGGCCTAGGGAAGAAAAATTTCTATAAAACAGTTTTATAAAAACAAAAATTACGTCAGCAGTAATTATTACAACGTCAATGTGCATATCTGCATATAAGCTAGTCATTATGTGTAAGTATTTATAAGTTGTATGTGTTTTATTTTATAAGTATTAAACATGTTTTATTAAACTGTAGTATGACATTCGAGTTTTGGAGGTTTATTGTAATAAATACAATTAATTTCAATAATGTGGCACATTTTGTAAAATGTTTTATTTAGTTTTCAGAAATGTTTCGGAGAATCAAATTAAAAGTATGCTAACATTAGTACGCAACACAGGTTTATTGGACACACGTTAGTTAGTTTTATTGTAAAACTTATTAAGAGTGTTTTATTAGAATATTAACAAAAGTAGGCTTAAGTGAAAGCAGCAGTGAAATCTTTTCGAGAACTTATTTTCTACAGCGACTGGAACTTTTCTGTTCATATTAATATCCAAAGTGAATGTACTAATTAAAATTCATGTTCTATTAAACGAAAGGAACTAAATGGTCAAATATGTTCGCAAGCACTGGCCAATTTGTAAGGCAACTTTTAACTCACAGACTGTATTATGTAGAAAATGTAGGAAATTAAGGAAATATGAATGTAGGAAATTAAGTTTTTATATTGTACGTGAGTTTTAACGCCGATTCTTACGTGGGCGACAAGAGCGACCCCACCTGAGGAGTGATTTCTAAATTAACAAACAAATGTAAATGCATTGGACCTTTCTACTTTGACGACCGTAGCGACGCGACGTCAGCTGGTGATGCGAGAGAATTCCAAATTTTGAAAGCACTTTGAAATAAACATTTTTTGTCTCTTGAAATTTTTTCGAAAAACTCTTCGAGATTTTAGCAACATTATGTCGATTTATTTCAACACGTATAGAGCCGCCATTTTGTTTTGGGTGGTCCGATTTTTATTTTCTTTGTGTCAGTTTCCTAGTCTTAAATAGACCTTTAAAATGAGGTATCACATGACCATACTTCCCATTAAAAATTTTGAGTTGCCCCCAAAATCCCCCATTTTTAGGGGACACTCAAAATTGTCGATTTCTTCAAAATATACTTTGGGCTAAGTTAGTTTCGTACCCCAGAGGATATTTGTTTGTTTTAACAAACGCAAAAGTTAAAGGGGGGGGAACTTTTAAGACACCTGGTATATCCCTGAAGTTTATTTAATTTATGTAAGGCCAGCAATAATTACAATTAAGTTTATTTATTCTGATATGTAAGATAACATTATTTTTAATTATATTTATATAGTTTGAAGTCTTTTGATGATGTTCTTTATAGTTGACAAACTTCTTGTGAAGAAGAACGTAAATTGTTAAAGGTTTTAGTAAAACTAACCTATAATTTAAAATTAAAATAATAAGTTGCCCTGTAAGTTTCATTCCGTGTACAATTTCATACAAACGCTTAACTTATGTAGTGATATATTTGTATGTTGCATTATACTTGTACTGCCATACTAACCTTTGTAAAAAGTACGATTGGGAATTACTTAATTCACTTTATCATTAAATGCATAAGAATCCTTACATGGACCAGAGCTGAATGACCTGAGACGATTCAAGAATTAATTGAAAGCTTCCCATCCCACTTGCATTCTTCCCCGTCACTATAAATGCAGTGTGGGGGTTTTATTAATATATTTTGTAATGTGGTCAACCACAAGCTCTCACATGGGTAAGTCATAAATTGTCGGTTATTACTGTGTAAGAGTGTAAAATTGATGTCTGCAGCACGTGCGTCACCTTAGATATGAAATTTATATTTGGTACGATGAACAGTAGATGGCACCAAAATTTGTTTAATGATTATTACCAAAGTTCAAGGAAAATGTATGAATAGGTCACATGTAGGCCTACGCTACTTTCTGTAAATAAGATATATTATCAGTTTTACTACGGTATTTATAGTATTAAAATAGATACCCATAAATTTGATTTGGAATATCCAATTACATAAAGAGATTTGACAAGAAATTTACCGTTACAGTAGTTTCTTTATACTCCAATAAAAAGTACCTGCCGGTGTTATATTATATACTTGAATATATAACGGAAATAAAAAATAAACACAGTCCAAATAAATTGTATGGTTTTGTTCAGTTGTGGATGAAATTTATAATTTAACAAATTATGTTAAATTACAATCTTCTTTTTAATACGCATTTTCAATATTAATTTATTTGTGTGAATAAAGTCCACACTTGATCATAGGCGTCACCAGGGGGGGGGGGTTTGGGGGTTATATCCCCCCCCCCCCATTGAACAAATATTTCGGACTTTGTTCATATTAAAATACCTAACTTGTTTTCAACACCTATGCAAATGTTAAACTACAATAAATTATCAGTATATTGCTGACATTATCTATTGTTGAATTAAGCACTGACACTTTATTTTATATAGATGCAGTGTAATGTATCAAAGTGTAGTGTTCTAAAGACAGCACACGGCGTTTTCCGCCACAGATTATTTGCCGTCGCCGTCATATCAACAGTGACGCGAGGAGAATATTAGAGCATACACATTCATCGGAAAAATAAACGATCTGTTTATTTGCCGCTGACGGTAGCTGTGCAGCCGCTCGTTGCCATTACAATCGATGGATTTTCCATCTCTCCGCCGAAACAGTGGCAAATGTGACCAAATGCACGCCAATTTTCCTTATTTTAGAATTTTTCGTAGAATACTGTCCTTCAGCCGCGTGTGCAGTTCGTCAAATGACGAAACCGACATTCTTAAATAATTGAAAAATGTTTCTTCTAGTTCCTCAAATCAGGAAACACAGTGTAGAATGCTCCAAAATCTTTTCTTCTTTTCTTTTTTTTTGATTGGACGAACGAAAATAAGTATATTTTTTGCTTCCTTTTTAATCGGCGATGGAATAACAATAAAGCGAGAGTTGCTCTCTGTTCATATCAATAAAACATTAAAAGAAATAATATATTACATAACACACTTCGTGATTAATGAACTAGACACTTCAGTTTAGTGAATCCCAATGAGGCTTTTTATGAGCATGGACGGTCGGCAAAAAAAAACGCCGTGTGTTCCAAGCCTATGAGGTTGGAGGCAGTGCACGGAAATATTTGGCGGGGGATGAGTCACGGTTGCTATTCTAAATTATTCTAAAGTAGGCCTGAATCACAATTAGAAGTGAAAAATTATACATACCTATATCGTTTTAAAGTACTTTTGGGAAGCCTAAAACGTGTTTTTTTGCATGTTAATTTAACCCTAGAACCGGCAATGTTAACGAAAATTGATTTTTTGGCGTTTGCAAACATTTTTTCAAAAAATCGCCAAAAACAGTAAATGAACCATAATCGAAAAGTGTTCCCACAGCTTTTTTTGTAGAGAAAGTTCAAAGAATTTATATATGCTAGTAAAAAAAATGATAGATGTAAAATTTACAAAGTTATTAGCCCAAGAAACAAAAAATGTTCAGTTACGAAAGGTAAATGTTCAACTTTAAGTCTACATAAAAAGTACTAAAAATTTTTTAAATTTTTCCCATAAATATAAAAAAGTTTCGTAATTTAGTTCTAAATAGAACTGTATAAAAATATTTATCAATTTCAAATTTCTTATTTTGAGAACGCCAGTTTTTATGTTCCTACTACAAGACTGCTATCAAAACTATGCCAAGTTTGAAACGTAATTTAGGAATATGTACTTTGCCCAAAAATGAAATATTATTACAACAAAGTGTAGAGAATACATCAAAGAATTAAACTGTATACTTGTAAATTATCTTTTCATAAAAGTGTTTGACTTAAAATTATTTGAAACACAAAAGCGAGGAGAAATATAGAAAAATCCCACTCATGCTTGGTATACAACGATTGGATATGAAGCTGCATGGGGAATAACCATTAATTTGAAATTACAGCCTTGGTTTGAGAACGTCAAATGCTTTCATTCCCACGCTCATAGACAACAAACCTTTCGAGCAAAACATATTTGCTCAACATTTGCTAACATAGGAAATGTTAGCTTGAAGCATTCTCTACACATACATATCAAAATATGTCTAAAAATAGACTTCTATAACACAGATATCACGTGTAATTAGGAAGGCTGTTTATTGGTTGGAAAACTTTATAAATATTAGTCCGATTTTTTATTTAATGGCAGTTTTAGATAGGGGAAAGTGTGATGCATCCATCAGTATATAGATATAACTAAGAAAAAATACTGGGCGGGCTGTAGAGAGGGACATAGAAACTGGAAATTAACGGTCATTTCGGCGTATTTCATTCGCGTGACATTTGCTTTTAGAAAACTCAAAACTAAAACGATGATTACGTATGTAAATATAAGTTTTAGAAAGAAATTGTAAATATAAAAATTAAAGTTTGAATCATTATATTTCCAATGGTGTTTGTCTTTTTGAGATTGGAAGATTTTTAGTAGGTCAAATATTCGATACAACCACGCGTTACAAATGTGTTGTAGCCGGGAGAGATCGCTAACACCCCCCCCCCCCCAGCCGCTGGTGCCCGCTGCCCACGCGCACA
>JAGFPH010001736.1:55529-66584 GCA_018207615.1 Philaenus spumarius
ACCACTTGAAAGATAAAAGTCTAATGAATCCAATGCTGTGATGATCTTTGTGACAATTGACAACTGTGAGGAGTTGCAGACGGTTGAAAATTATGAAGTTTTACGTTTATAACATCGCGATGTTGCACGGAAAACAGCTGTTTGACATTCTACAATTTTGAAAGGATGATTACGTATGTAAAAATATGTTTTACGAAAAAGTTTTAAATACAAAAGTTAAAGTTTAATTCATTTTCTTTCCAACGGTGCCGGTTTTATTACAATTGGATAACTCTAAGTGAATTAATTAATCGAAAATGCAAATGTATGCAAATTCTCGCTAATTTTTGAAATAGCTGCATCTTACCCCTGAGAGAGCGTCACTTTGGGCAGTCTGCCACTGGGAGGGTTAATAATTTAAATATGTTTGTGAGAAAGTATGTGCCAGTTCCTGGTACCGTTTATTTCACTTGTAATTTAATTGATGTACAACATGTTCGAGTTTTTGTTTTCCTTGTAAATAAGTGAAGTAGAAGCTGATAGTTTAGTTCTGATTTCGCATCCATTAATATCTCTCCTGTTTTGAGGTTAGTGCCTCTGTAGCGATATTCTACAAGTTTACTAGTTTTCGTGAGTGTAATAATTAATTATTGAGTTTAACCATAATCATAGTTGTGGCATAATTCAATGTAAATAATTACAGTATCCTTCATGGTTTTATTTGAGTATTAATCCTTTGATAGTTTCTGGTTGGTAAATATTTCTTATTTATTTGAAGGTTTGAGTATTTTAGGTTTGAGTATTTCATCTATGACAACCGAATGCGTCCTTTCTCTATTACAACACAAAAAATATATTTCGTAGCTATTTTACTGTATAAAAGAGTTGTTGATTAATCATTTTCAACTATACGGTATATAATTTGATGCCGATATCTTATTGAAAACTACAGTACGCTCAGTGAAATCTGGAAACCATACGCAATGTAATTAACCTTGCGCGGTGAATAAATTAACGATTCTAAATTATCGGCATTCTAACGATGGTTTGTTTGTATAATTTGTTACCTGTTTAACTAGATTAAAAACTATTTCCTTAATTTTAAAATTTTTTAAATTTCTTTAAAAGAATTTAGCCTTGCACGAGACTTTATTGCGTGCTTCACTCAATAAAACTCGTCATCCATTCCAACATCTGGAGCGTATAAAGTGAATATCCCGACCGTGGGGAAGGACAAAACTAGGACATTTGAAAGCTGTTGCGCGGATAAAGAGGATTTCTTGAAGTAGTTATATTTCGTAGCTTCGGGAAGTTCCCAAGTAGTTTACACAAAGTGCACGTATGTTAAAAACAAATTACTTTAGAGGCTATGACTATTTTGTAATAATAATATTGAAAATTTAAACTAATTTAAATGAATTTTTTGCTGTCCAAAGTCATTATTAGAATATAATAAGTAGTAATATATGAGACTGTTGCCCTAATTTGGTTCGGTCGTGTAACTTTTTTTGTCTTAGACGCGTTTCAGAAACGGAAGTCCATCTTCAGTATTCACTCAATATAGGTGCTCAAAACATAATCACAAACACACGAAACACATCACAAAATAATACACAAGTATACTTATTTCATTATATACAAAAAAAAAGATAAAAAGAAAAAAAAAGAAAAGGAAAATTATCAAAGAGCTGCATTTCAGAGTGGTGAAGGAGGGGAGGGGCCCCACTCTGGTGGCGTGGGGGGGGGGGGGGTGATGTGACAGGTACCCCTCAACTCGTAAATAGTTATAACCGATTATAAATAATAAGTAAAGATACTTAATAAAAAAGGGTTCACTAACAGCGGACATAGTATATTCTTGGGTAAAGATACATTGCTGAGAAGACGATTCCTAGTTAACCAAGGGAGGGGGACGCTAGAGGAAAGCATCCAGAGATGCATCAGTTAGACTGTAAGTGAACGAGTCCGCGATTAGACTCAAATTAAATTGATCTTGCTTTGGCCTCATGGCGTATTATTAGTTTTAGAGTAATCGAAAAAAACAGAGTAGTCGTTTGTAACAATTCAATAAACGTTTTAACTGATCATGGGTTTACCGAATTATTGAAGAACCTGCTCGCCATCCACCATCCTGACAAAGCCCGTACGTCCGCACGAGAACAGAAAGACATAGCCTTACCAGGGAAAACGCCGCTTCAGGAGTCGGAAGTAGGAGAGCCGAACCCAAGGAGGCGGGGCCCGTTACATACTTGACGTTAGTGCGGACTGTTACACGTCCCACAAAACATTGGCTGTTGCGTGATGAGGCTTTGGTTAATAGTTTTTGATGTAGGCTTTATCAGTTGGTTGTACCTTATAACCGTCTCTTACAAAGAGTTGGACTGGAATGCTAATATTACTTTGAGTATATTTTCTGTAGATTTTTTAAATGCCTTGTAGATCTCAAACTCTTCGATGGCATTCATAATTCATGACTTTTTTGCAAATGTAGAGTGGTGTTAAGTTGGTTTCAAAATTCGAGAACGAACTTGTTGTCAATTTTATATGTTAAGCGAAACTTGATCTATTGCTGTATAAGTTGTTTTTGGGTAAATGTCTGCCTGATCGTCCGACGTAGAAACGTCACAGTCGTGACAACCTACCTAATAAACACCTGCCTTCTTATTGGTAGGAAATTTATGCAAAATTTTTGGGTTTTATTGTAGGTACGATGTGTGACAACGATGTTGTTGAGTTTGTCGAATGCATTTTTCAGAACTTTTGGCACTATACTGCAACAAAGTTCTTAATTATTATTATTTATTTCAGTTTGTACAATGTAACTTTTTTTATTTGTTATTATTTTCTTTTTTTCTAGTAATTTGTCTATCATCACCTTCATATCCTTTTGTTCGTGAGGTATGTTCAGTGGTATATATAGTTCTTCGAAGAAATCTTGATCGCCAAGCGGTATGGAAAGTAGACAGTGGACAACGATAAGCTGCAATTTTATGGATGACTAGCTAGCCCTACCCGGCTTTGCACGGATAGACAAATCAAAGTTAAATGTATATTAACAAAAAGTATATTATATCAATAATTATATTACACTATGTATTTCTTATGGGGATTTTTAGTAACTTTGAACCCCCAAATTTCCCCTAAAATTTCGATAAAAAAAAACTCTTTCTTAGCGAGCACCTACGGCCCTAGAGGAAGCTAAATAATAAATTTCATTGCAATCCGTTTGGTGATTCTTTTTAGTAACTTTGACTTCCCAAACCCCCCTAAAATTTCGAACTTTTTAAAACCCTTTCTTTGCGAGTACCTAGGGATCCAGAGGAAGCTATATACCAAATTTCATTCCAATCCGTTCGATGGTTTTTTGTAGTAACTTCCACCACCCAAACCTACCCTAAAATATCGAATTTTTAGAGAAACTTTTTCAGCGAGCACCTATGGCCCTAGAGGAAGCTACTTACCAAATTGCATTCCAATCCATTCGATGGTTTTAGAAAAATCGTGATTTTGTAACTTTGATCCTCCCCCAAACCCCCCTAAAATTTCGAAATTTTTAAACCCTTTCTTAGCGAGCATCTATGGCCCTAGAGGAAGCTACATACCAAATTTCATTCCAATCCGTTCGGTGGGTTTTGACAAATCGTGATTTAGTAACTTTGACCCTCCAAAATTTCGAATTTTCGGAAACCCTTTCTTAGTGTGCGTCTAGAGCCTATAAAGAGTATTAGTGTCAAATTTCATGTTTGTAGGCCTCGTGGTTTTGGAGAAACTGTGATGAGTCAATGAGTCAATGGTATTTGGCTTTTATAAGTATAGATGAGACTGTGCATAGATCGTTGCATCTGTTTTAGTTTCCTTTCTGTATATTTTGTGTATACATTTTTCGTACAGTTTTGTTACGGTTGCGTCTAATAAAATAACCTGGATTTGGAACTTTGCTCAATTTTTCCGAGTTTTCTTCTGCAGAATTTTGTGTTCTGTTCTTTGGCACACTAACGAACTATACTAGTAAATCTAAGGCAGATCCAACTTATTGGTTCCTGCGTATAAAATAGGTCTTAGCTTCCCGCTTGGACAAGTCGGTATTTCCACTGTCAAAGAGGACTTTCGAAATACTTAATATTAATGCAATTTAAATATATTTATATTTGGCAGATACGAATCTATTTTTGACGATTGCCGTTTAGTATTAACCAATCCAACGACCAAATACATTCCTTCATACTGCAGTCAATACCAAGCCGTTAGCTTTCCTTTATCTCCGAACAATGCATTGCATTACGAGTGAGCAATGAGCCTGCAATCACTTCAAGTATTTCCCTCACACGGTGAATATTTTTAATTGACATATTTTTCTTATTAATTGTAAGTATGTGGGCAATATTATTGATAAGCCCTGGAGAGCGCAAATCATTTTTGAAAACATTATAAACAACTCAAACGAGAAAAAGTACAAAATCAGTACAAATACAGTTTATGACAAAAATACAATAATAGTTTTTAATATGAATTCAAAAGATTTTTTTCTCAATGTGTGTAAAACAATGTAATATTAGTACCCATAAATAAACTAAATCTACTTTAAAAAAGTGAATGTAGCGTTAAATGTTTAATACTTTGATTAATGTGATATATGTTAATTATTTTAATTTTCACTCCATCAAACAATCCAAAGTTGTATCCAAATGGATCGCCGGTTTCGACGGTTATACCGTCATCTTCAGATCCATGACAAACATGAAGTTATTCATCTTAGCTATGACGCCGTCTTTTTTATTGGCACATTTTTTATGACATAAACACTAAATTAAAATTATTAAAAAGATAAATTAGAGAATAAAAAATGTATTACAAATATTTACAAATTTAAACACAAGATTTCACACGAACAGTCTGTAATTAACCAATAACATTTTCATAACAATTCGGGAGGCTGCACATACATTATGTCTAAGTACAATACTTAATAAAACTTATAGAAAAGTGTTTTAAAATTATATTATTTATTCACAGACAAAATTTATTCAAATACCTGAATAGTGTTCTAACAAACTCTTAAATATTACAGTTGCTTATTAACGTACTTGTTCTGGACTAAGTAAACTGCTTGACTCAATTACCTGTAGTTTACAGTTTTGAACTCGGGGAGAGAAGTTGAACTAAATTGAAGTTCTCCAAAGTAAGAAATACGTTTCCCAAACTATATTCAGACTTGCTTTTCTTCTTCAAACTAATATTTAAGTTGTACATTTATCAAGATATTTGTAACCTAATTAACCATTCATTTAGAAATTTTTAGATATGAACTTTTACATTTGACCGAAATTTAATATTTATATATGTTTGAACCATTTATTTACAATTCGTCTGACAGCGATTGTAAAAGCAAAGCCGAGATTTAAAAATTGATGGGGATATTTAAAGTTTTTTTTTACAGAATTAAATCACTTCCATGTTAAAATCGGCTTTACCCGGTGCCAACTGATATCAAGCTTTTAAATATGTTGCTATAAAATGTGGCTCTAGTGTTATCGGTGTTTAATTGTTCTGTGACAGGTACCATCCACGTAATAAAACAATAATGAATAGTCATAGTTGCCATTCTTCAATGTTGTAGCCTTACTGGATTGTTAATATTAATATTATAATTACCTTATGGTGATTCTGTCAAACAATCCTTGGTTGATGTGGTTAGTAGGGTATATCTTTCCACTTAGTTGACGATCGAAGACATTCGAGAACGGTCACCGATAATATATGTCGACCGTGTTTATGTTGAAAAGTTTTAAAATGTGTTGTAATTGTGTTGTTTAAGTGTTTGTAAGTGTATTCGTGTGTGCATTTGATAATGACTGATTAAAGAGTCGAAACGCGTCATGTAAGTGGAAAGATATACCCTACTAACAACATCAACCAAGGATTGTTTGACAGAATCACCATAAGGTAATTATAATATAGTCATAGTTACAATAATTCTGGCTCTATATGTTAGTTGATAGTCGTCATGCTAAAACGGCTTGCATACACACTATAGCTGATTTCACAGTTTATAGTTAAAAGGAGGGAGACAGCTTGAGGCTTGGTCTGGTTCAGACGCCAGACAACAAAAGGTCCTCGCCTTTAACTTCACCTTGTTTAGTTGTAAGTTCGGGAAAGGAGAGGAAATGATTGTTTTAACACTTTGAAGTAATATAATTGTTTCGCCGCCTTACCACCCACAACCCCTGCCCTTCTGCACCACAACCCGTTCTGACAGTCCGGAATCTCGGACGAGAGTGGAAGATCACATCCTTTAAGGAGAGAAGCCATAGCCCGTTCACCGTAGGGGTAACCGACAGTGAGAGATGAATCGATGAAGATTCTGAGCACGTGGTATTCAGAGTAAAATTTAAATTATATGTGGCGTTTTTGGTTTTTCTAAACTATAGAGGTTTAATTTCTAGCCGAGTACTATGGGCTTCGTTGAATATTTTTTTAAAATTTAAGCTATACTTTTTTGGCAGCTCTTTCTATATAATTTTAGGAGCCACTTTTTCATTAGTCTTCTAGAGATATTTAGACTAGAAATCTCCACTCTATAGTTTGTATCTTAAAATGTTACATGAATTAAATGAAAATGTTAATATAAATAAAGTGAACATACGAGTATATTATTTTTGAAAAAAATCCGAATGAGTGTAAATTTAATTATGTTTGCATCCTCTTATCTATACTTATAAAAGCCAAACACCATTGACTCATTGATTCATCACAGTTTCTAAAAAAACCACAAGGCCTACAAACATGAAATTTGACACTAATACTCTTTATAGGCTCTAGACGCGCACTAAGAAAGGGTTTCCGAAAATTCGAAATTGGAGGGGGGGGGGGGGGGGGTCAAAGTTACTAAAAAAAAATCATCGAACGGATTGGAATGGAATTTATTATGTAGCTTCCTCTAGGGCCCTAGGTGCTCGCTAAGAAAGGGATTTAAAATAAAAAATCGAAATTTGAGGGGAGGTTTGGGGGGGTTTCGTAGTTAGTAAAAATCCCCACAAGAAATACATAGTGTAATATGTTTATTGATAAAATATATTTTTTGTTAATATACATTTAACTTTGATTTGTCTGTCCGTGCAAAGCCGGGTAGGGCCAGCTAGTACTTCATATAGAATACTAAGGTTTCTGCCTCTGCTCGATACACTCAACAACCCCGCATTGACTCGCGGTGAAACAAATTGTTTAGAGCGATATAGGGCTAAGCATAACCTAAAAATTCTGTTGGTTGTAAAAACAAAATTAATTGATTATACATTTTACAAATAGGATGCTATGGTAATAAATATAAATGGTTTCAAGAAATGTGTGTTGGTTCAGTATAAATATATTCCTATCCTAAAATTATGTTAAGCTTTAAATCCAAATCAGCTGTTTTATTTATAATATGTAACAACAGATGTTTTAATAATAATACGGTCAGACTTTTACGTAGATTTTTGTCTGTGTTTGCTTTTATTTTGTTAACCTAATCAAAAAAAAGCTAATGGTTGTAAAGATTAATAACCTGATTCTAATATTTGCTAAGTTCGTTGTTATGGTAATGCACGTAAATGCATTCAGGAAACATGTGTTGCTAGGCTTTTGATCCGAATCAACTGTTTTTCTGTTATAGGGATTCCCACGATGACACTGTTAGGGGAGTGTATTCTCGCTATTTTTAAGCTTTAAAATACAAATTTTGCAAAATCCTTTCATAGAGAGCGTCTATACCTATACATTTGTATCTTAAGTAGTTTTTGCTCAGCCTTAATTCTATATCAGTCAGTTTCTTTCAGTCTGTCAGGGAAAGGCCGCTAAAATATAGAAATATATACAGTAGAACCTCGATAGCAAGACTCACAAACGGATTTAGGAAACAGTCTTGTTATAGAGGCACTCTTCTAGTTGAGGTTCGTGCTATCGAGGTTATGTTGACTAAAAGTCATGAATCAACCCACACCAGCACGTATTTAAAAAAAGTACATTTGTTATTATTTAACAGTAACAAAGTATGTTCTGTAATGTAATTGGTTAGTAAATAAAAACGCACATTAAAAATATGTACAGTACATAGTAAAAACATGTATTGTGCATAGTGTTGCACACTTAATTAAATAAACGAAACATGAACATTAAATTACTGTTATATAAAAACTGAAAATAGAAAAACTGATAGAAACACAAAAATATATGTAACTTTAACTAAAAAGAACTAATTAACTTTATATAAAATGTATAATATAAACATTTCCTGAAGTAGACGAAAATACAGATATATTCAAGATAATGTGTGTGTTTCAATGTCCATGTTAATTTGAAAATGTACCCGCATGTTATGTAATAAAAAAGTCAAAGTTTTTTATTTGTTTTTTTTTTAGCTATTTACATGGATACGTAGTAGTCAAAGGCACTATCAAGTTCATTGATTGATTTTATAACACTTTCACTCATACTACACGTATCACATTTTTCCTCAAAAAAGCACTTCAAAACTGTGATAGCGTTATGGGAGCCCTTTGATGTCGGAGACGGTCGTTAAGGGGGGGAAGCTGGGTTTTCATGTTTAAACCTTACCGTAAGAAATCCGTTCCGTTGAATCACCGGCCTTGCGAACTACGCACTGGGAAGGATGAAGTCGTGCTATAAAGGTTCCTTTGAGTAAAACGTCTTACTACTGAGATTTAACTCTTACTATAAAAGTTCGGTTTCGCAAAAATACGTGCTGAAAAGGGGTTAGAGCTGCGACCTATGTTAGGACAAAAATCCGTGCTATTGAGGGTTTTAAAATTAAAATAGTCATGCTATTGAGGCATCTTTAACCTTAAGTGTTATATCAATCTCAGGGGATCAGAAAAATGCACTTGTTATTGAGGAAATCGTGTTATTGAGGGTCGTGTTAGCGAGTTTCTAATATAGATTCAAGACCTGATAGTACTATTAAGTGCACAGTTACAAACAAACAAAATATTTGTGTTGGATAAAAAAAAATTAAATCTTACTCGATCAACTTAAATATATTAAATTAAAATTTAACGCGCACAACTTTTTCTTCGTGTCCACTTTCTATCTCACACGATAATGTTGTTTCCAACTTATTCTGGTTTAAATGTTTCACTTCGGTAACAAGAAATACCAGGTTAAGAATAAAGTGTTAATTAATTCCAAACATTTTTAAGATTAACAAAACTGCTACATTCCTTAAAAATATAATTAACTAGGGGAGACCCCTTAGTGCTCCGCACGCCAATCCCCAACAGAAACTTCAAAAAAATATGATATGTTTTATTTATAATAAAGGTGTATGATTAATAATAACATCAAAACTAAGCTGTTAAATAATGTCAAATGTTCAAATCAAATTATTTCTTATATTTTATAACAGCAGTTATAATATTGTTTAAAAGAACCAGCAAGGCTCGGTCTGCACTTTAAAACCCTAACCTAAAATCTAGGAATACAAAAATAATTGCTTCAAATTTTGAAATCAGCTGTTAATGGAAATATTGGAGCAAACAGCTATATTACCTGTTATTTTATTCAATTGGTTGCTATGGTAATAAAAATGTAAATACATGTGTTGGTTTATCATTCTAGGCCTAACATAAGAATTTTTTCCGACTAAATTGACAAATATTGAAATAAAAAAAGATTTTTATCGAAATGAATTATAGCCTGTGTTACTCAGGGATAGTGTAGCTTTTTATTAGTAAAGCTATTTTTTCAATCTGTTCAGTAGTGCCAGAGATTACAACAAACAAACAAAAACACAAACTTTTCCTCTTTATAATTTATTAGTATAGATAGTATAGATAAATAAATACAGAAGTCTTTATATATTATTATATTATATATCTATTATATTATACAATGAATTATTCAAATTTATAATCTTTATTTAAATACGAAAAATAATTGCATTCACGAATATTTTTTATGACAATCTATTATTGAAGTACCAGGCCTCTCGACGATAAGTTTCATACTTCGTATAATGCGTTAAAAAATATTATAATAATTAATTACAATATTAAATGTACTTTATGTAAATAGTTGATACTTCTTATTATTTCATCCTCATACTCATGTAGTAAATATTTCTGATGTTTGATGTGAAATGTTTGTTCATTTTTTTCTTTTTATAACGTTTAAATTTTGTCAAAAACCTGGGCTAACTTCAAGCGTGAGCGGTTTAATATAAGCCATTCCCGAAACTCGTTTTAAGTCACTACTCATTATTTTTATAATATATATATATATTTTTTGCTTCAACTTGTGATCATTAAAATCTTAAACCTAAACTAATTGTAACAATACCCATTGTAACAGGAAAATAAAAACGAAATATTTCAAAAGATTTATTATTCTCAACTTGTATAAAGTTGCTCTTGTTATTTTAGACTTAAATCTTTGTAAGTTTCAGCTCTCACGCAACAACACTTAACTTTGATTAAAGTTCGCTTTCAAAACAATAAGTTAGTAGGCCTACATGTTGTTTAACTAAATCCCGAAACTGTATTTTAGATTATATTTCACAATAAGGAACATACACGTAGGCCTACTTGAGACAGGAAATATGAGACAAACATCATCATATTTAAGCGAGAAAAACTAGTGTTAATTAATCAAGAAAATGGTATCTCTAAGTCGATATAAATCAACACGTTACTTTTAGGTGAGAAGTTTGAAATATTTCCATTAATCTATAAAGTTAATCAATTTAACCTAAAAAAAAAATTGTAGTGTGCTTAAGACCACACGTTGGAAGTGATAACTTCTATGACCAATTTATATTTTTTTGTCCGTACTAATATTAGAGGAGGAGGAATAAGGATAAAATAATTTAAAACATTAATGACTTTGCTGACTTTGGTATTTAATATACATATAACACAAATATCATATATATATATATACATACATACTATATCTCGAGCGGTGACGGTCGCGAGTTTGATGCTTTTTCCTCTCCCAATAAGAAGTGCTATGTAGTATATTCGCGTTGCGTACATACATATATATATATATATATATATATATATATATATATATATATATATA